>ML786556.1:663479-708940 GCA_009831015.1 Picea engelmannii | reverse complement strand
GGGGGGGGGGGTGGTAAGCAAAAATGAGCGAGGGGGGTCTGTGCATTGTGAGGAGGCGCCATGTTAGTGAGGGACCTGCGCTAAAAAACTGCTTAGCTCGGACCCTCCCCCCCTCATTAAAGGCATAATGTTGGAGGGGGGGGGTGGTGGGGTCCAATATGGATCTTGAACTGTAGATTTGAGCATGCCAAGGTCAGGCATTCATATCCACTTGCTCCTTATCACCATGCTCTCGTGCATAAAATCTTAGGATAAGTGGCATTTAGTGGGTTTTTTAGCCCCTTTTCTTCACACTCTTCCACCCAAGGGCCAAATCCAATGGGAAAACACCCCATACAATAATAAGTGATAACAGAATGGACACTAGCTAAATAGAAGGTGAATAAATCACCTAAGAAGAGCATTCTAAGTGTTGAGTGTGATCACCCTAACAATTTTTATCGGGATCTAAAAACTTTTGAAGTTTAGCGAGACGCTATACCATAGTAGAGGCATGATAGTTCAAGGCGCTCGTCTATATTCCGTGACATATGAATGAATGTAGTGGAAGTGGGAAGGGAGTAGCTCATTGGGCCATCGATCTTGAATAATCTCAGATCTACGGTCTAAGCCTACATCAGACAAACAAATAGCATGAAACTTAACATCACGAAGGCAGACCAGGGAAAACTACTCTAGTTTCAACGGGGAACGCATGGCACTCTTACACATGCATCGGGGGAGACGAAAAATTTCCCAAGAACAATTTTCCTATGGCCCCGATGTCATGTGGTTCAAAACGTCATGTCAATAGCTCGCGGGGAGGATAGCAGTTGGTCAGATCACCTCACATCACCGGTCCAGGTACTTTCCTGGATGACGTACCAAAAGGATGCCGCCACATAACTAACTCAAGGTTCATCATTTGAAGTGGATTGATGAAGTGTGGCACACCAAGGTATTATGATAGCAATTTGTGAGCAAAGTACACAAACCATCAAATCTTAGATACAAATCATTTTATCCTATTGTGGGAAATTGTCATCTTATGCGTAAGAAAAACAAGCTTGGCCTGCGCTACTGAATTCTGTGAACTCAAAGGGTGGCCAAATCAAGGTCTCTGAAAAGTCCAGAAGGCATGGATAATACTCGTCAAACGGTGTCTGACGTGACTGGGTTCTCAACTAAGGTACCAGGCAGGTCAATAAGTAAGAATGAAATATGGGTCTTGTAGATGCTAGCGACTAAATTTCACACCGAACCTGAAACTGAGACAGAGTCAGGAGTAAAATCAAACCCTGTTATGAGGGATCTTTTCATAAATGAATACACAGACAACACCTGCCACCCAACCACAACGAAGAAGAGGAGCAAAAGGAGGAAATCAGAGGCCAAAACCAAGATGATAGAGAGCGTCGGGGAAAATTTCGATTGCTGGAGTACCATGGAGGAGGAAATCACCAAGCTAAGGTGAATCCTCAGGTAAAATTTTGTTTTATTTCAAATAGTTTTGGACAGATGTCAGTTTAAGAGAAGGGAGTCCTGATATGACAGATCGATTACTAACGATCCCTTTAAATAATACAACTGTTCTTCCTTTTTGTAACTTGTATCTGTTTTTAGAATTATGAAGAAGTCAGAACGTTTTAAATTCCATATGAAATTCCTCTATATATGCTTGGCCTCATGAGTATAGAAGGATGGAGAAAAGAGGAGCCTTCCCTTTGTGCAAGAAAACTTTTTAAATATCTAGGGTTGGAATCAATACATGGGTGTAGAGGTAGATTTTGGGACTTTTTATGAAAAGATTCTAATTGGTGGTGTTATGAGTCTCGTTTTCTTTCATAGTGTGTGATTTCTGTTATTCTGTATTTTCATTTTGCTTTCTTTTGTCTAAATTGAGAAACTAAAAGTCTAGAATTCATTATTCAATGCTCTCATCTTGGTGATTTAGACTATTTTCATCTCTTCTAAACCATTTCAGAATTCATTACTATAATTCTTTTATAATAGTTGTGTGTTTCTTTTCTTCTGATACAATCTAAAATTTTCAAGCATAAACTCAAAATTCACTTCCTCATTTAGCCTTTTCCTCTTGATTGTTTTCATGATTTGGAAATGCATCCTACATTCTTGACCCCATAGCCCAAAGGTCATCTTCATCGCTTCAAAAACTTTATTAAAACCCCAAAACAAACCAATTCTAGCCACCGATTTTTCTAGATGTATGACACGAGAGAGCCCTCTCTGAGTTGAGGAGGCTAGTGCCTTATCTCTAAAGCTGGTTGAAATAGTTACCTCTGTCATCTGTCTATTCAACTGGACAAAATTTACAGAGTGCTAACATCAAGTATGGCGACTAGTGCCATCTGCGAATATGAAGTAGATGAATGACTCCGCGGACATCTCCACACAGTAGAATCACAACAATCACTAATGCAAAAAAAGGATGAAGAAAAAATATAAGAAAGTTTATGTACAAAATGAACAATAGTTACAAACGTGCTAATGATCAATCCCTCAGGCTCAAGAATAGTACTCCTTGAGATAGAGTCCATTTTTGGGATCTGGAAATGAATTACCTTGATAATTTGTGAGCTTGTAATATCCTTTTTATAAAACCCATCACACGACATAATTGTCGTACCACATAGGGTTAAACTTGCCTATCCCCAGGGAATCCTTGTCCTAGTCATATACCAATACAAGGTCTCCCTCAGAGGAAAACCTAGGCTGAATGGATTTATCATATTGAGACTTGACATGCTTCTTGTGTGCTTCGTTTGATAAAGTTGCATCTTGATGCTACTTGTCAAGATGTTCAAGATAAACTAAGTGTTCATCCAGATGAGTCATGTCTGGAAGGATCTCAACTACTATTTTAAGTGAAGGAACCTCACATTCAATTGACAAAACTGCTTCCATCCCATGGATGAGTTGGAAAGACAAGAAACTAGTAGTATTTTTTACTGAGGTTTGGTAATCCCACAAGGAGGGGTATAACATCAAGTGCCATTTCATTCGATTTAAGTGAACCATTCTTCTTAGAATTGTTTTTAATGAATTTTTCAGGGATTAAACTTGATTGTTGTCCTGGGGATAGTAGGGGGATGAAATTCTCCTTCTTAAATCCCAGTTTTGATGCTAGCTCCGACATCATGCGGTTCTGAAAGTGACTGCCATGGTTGGTTACAATATCTCTCAGAACCCAAAACCTAGCTATGACCTAATTAAAGATGAAGAGTGTTGTAGTTTCCCCGTCATTATCAAATGTTGGCATGGCCTCAACACACTTATTAAATTAGTTTATGGCCACAATAATGTAATTATTCCCCCTAACCGAAGTCAGGTGGCATGTCATAAAATCTACCCTCCACTTGGCGAAAAGGCTGACAGTAATAATAGTAAACATGGGAGCTGGATCACACACATTTTATTCATGAATATTTGACATGGGTGACACTTATTAACTACTTCGATACAATATTTGAATACCGTGGGCTAAAATTACCCATCGCGCAAAATATTTTGGGTTTTTTTCAACCCATATAGGTGACCACCACATGCTCCACTATAGCAGTCTTTCAAAACAACATCCACTTCTTCAAAATTCAAACAATGATGAAGAATCAAGTCCACCCCATGCCGATACAATGTGTAAATGATGAAGAGGTATTTTTTATCCATGTGATGAACTCGTGGTCTCTCATGTCATGAATAGTTTGGAGGAAACTTCAGAGTCTAGAGATATATAATAGTATCCCATACCACAGGTCATATGAAGAAATGAGAAAAATATGCTTATCCAGAAATGAGTTTGTCATTTTTCTTTCCTCACTCTCAACTGGGAACTCTGACATTGACTTGGAAAAAACCAAATATTTATTAGACTTCATGGATGAAAAGTCCAAATCAAACTCCTGAAGCACAATAATCCATTTGTTGTACTTCCCGCAAATAATTTACCTAGTCAAAACATATTGGAAAGGATTAACGACAACAATAATGATTGTCTTGCATAGACGAATATAGTGTTGAATTCACTGAATATAATGGAATGTTTCTAATACCATATTTTCAATGTGTGAGTACTTGAGTTTAGGACCTATTAAATCAAAACTTAAATAGTAGATGGCATTCTCTTGGATCTGATCATCTTTCTGAACAAGAACCATGCCAATATGTGATTTGACAACTGTCAAACAGAATAAGAAATCATGATTGTAGTTGGGGGGACTCATCAAAGGATTCAAAACCAAAGCTTTATTTAACACATCAAACGAACTATGTGAGACTTTGTCCCAATAAAACATTACCTCTTTCTTCAAAAGGCGCATGAAACATTTTTTTATTTTGGAATAGTTCGACACAAATCACCAGAGAAAATTTTCCTTTCCCTGCATGATCTGAAGTTGTCTAATCGTACGCGGGAGAGGAAAATAAACTATTTCCTCAACTATTAAGGGGTCAACCATGATCCTCTTCATCCATACTATGAATCCATGAAGATTATTGGAGGTCGTAAAAAATATACACTTGCGTGGATTCGATCGAATTGAATAGTAACGACATCATTCAAAAACAAAGAAGAGGTGTAAGAGATGTTGGGCTCTCTTTTGCGAATGAACCGTTAGAGCATCTAAGTATTCCTCCAATATATTCTTCAAGTCATGAAAAGAGAACATCATGGCCCACTGGAATGTAGCACCAATTTTTTTAAGACCAAAGGGAATCTTCTTGTAAGCGAAGGTTCCCCAAGGAAATATAAAGGTTTTCTTGTGTTGGTCTTCAAGATGAATTTCAATCTATTTGTACCTATAAATTCCATCCATAAGTAAGAATATTTCACTCCCCACACACTCATCTATGATTTGAACAATGAATGGCATTGGGAATTGATATTTTGTACAAGCCTTGTTCAAGTCCCTAAAATCCATGCAAACATGAATTGTACCCTGCTTCTTATCCACCAGAACTGGGTTGGAGACCCATTCTGTCAATGGAACGGGATAGATAAATCTCACATTAAGAAACTTTTACACCTCTACTTTGATTTTTGTTTCTTTCCTAGGGTTCACAGGTCTCAAATTTTGTCGAACTGGATTTATGTTTTCGTAGGTTTGAATTTCACGTTGAACTATCTAAGGATCAATTCCATGCATTTCCTCGTAATACCATACAAACATATCTCAAAACTCTTTAAAAATTGTAGTGTACTAAACGATCTAGTCTTGCGAGCATTCTACTATAATGAATATGTTTTTGACAACATAAGGATTCTTAGATATGTTTATCGGGATCGTCTCCAATATATTAGGCATATTTCCTTCAACATAGACACCATGCCTAGCCAAGGGATTGACTACCCCATCAACACTTCCAACAATGGCTGACTTAAACTCTCCATTCTCTCTTCTACTGAGTTTGGGTAGGAAATACAATATATGATGCAAATCTTCACATGGCCTTTCAACTCTGACCATTTCCAGGATAATGGCTTCATCTGAAGGAAAGACGGTATCTAAATAGTCTTGAGAGTTTGAAGCGTTTTGAGCCCAAATAGGCTCAAGAAAAATATCATCTTCCTTAGTGATGGAAGGATTTTGATCTAGGTTTGGTGTGGCTTGTTGAATGGCTTGATAAGCTACTTCAACTGCACACAAGGGTTCTTTCATCTAGGTATGGACTCAACCTTTTACCATACTAGAGAGTGAGGGAATGGTGCATGGGTCTTACATATACGACGTTATAAATGAAGAGACCATATTAGCTAGAGTGGCACGAACATATGAAATCAGTGTGGGAGACTTAAAATATCCCATAAGTGAAGGGTACATCCCAAAAACGATGTTGTCAATGGCCACTTGAGATTTTTCAATCCAAGGGTCAATATTCCTAGGGTTATTTGTCACATCAGAAAGGTTGGATGCCACCTGATCATTGGTCCCCTCATGGGGAAAACATATAATCTAAAATATTATCGAGATGAAAGTTGTCATGGCATATGTCCAACTTCTTTGTAACAACATATTATAGTCGAGCGACATGTCGACTACTTCAACCTCTATGAAAAAAGACTTTCCCCCTAGTGTAACCAGACAAGAAGGAATCATACCATGTGTTCGAAATGAATGTCCATAGAAGGAAATCAAGAGTGTAGCAGAGGGTTTAAGCTCTGGAGAACCAATATCTCTCCAACATGACAAAGACATTACACACATTGAAGCACCTTCATTAACTATGGTTCTCTTAACTAAGAGATTGTTGAAAAAAACACCAATACAAAAAGAGACATGATATGTAAGGCGTGGCCTCACATCAGTCGCATCAAAATTCATTACGAGATGACTAGAAGAATCAACAAATCCTATGGTAGAAAACGATTGTTAGAAAAACATGACCGCGGAGCAATAAAAATAAGACAAGTGCAGAAATAAAACATAGAAGATACACAATACAATAGAGACACAGATATACGTGGTTCACCTAGTGTGGGCTACATCCACCAGAGAAATTTCCAGGTCATTCATTTATTATTATACTGCAAATGAAGGGATACAACATACAATGCACCCGTTGTAACTTCCTCTTCTTTATCTCACAATCTCATCTCTCAGAATACAATATTCTCAAATTATACATAGTTGCAATGCAATTCCCTCATAAAAGATGGTTTCCTTTTAAGGAAAAAAACCCTAACATAAATTCCACCATCAGAGCTATGACCTTATAATGAACGATCCATATTTACTATGAAATTACAATATACATTTACAAGGAAATTTTTCCTTTAGGGTCTCTTTTTCCCCCAGACCCTACAGGGGGGGGGAAATTCCCCCTTACAACCCCTTCATGTGGAGGGGTGTATATTACTCCAAGGTGTACAATATTCATGGGGTATAAACATGGCTGAAAAAAAATACCTGTGAATTAGGAAGATAATCAGGCTTCACAACCAATAATCTCCCACTTGGAGACTGATCTCAACAACTCCACCACTATTGTATATGTTGGACTATGATCCTTCTTGGACATGGAAAATTTCTCATGTTCACATTCATTCTTAAAGACCAACTAAAACTGAGTAGTAACTCAGTTTATCCCTAGTTACTCCCTTTGTTAACATGTCTGAAATATTCAAGCTAGGATGTATCTTTTCCAACTTCAAATGTCCATATTCCAATATGGATCATATGAAATGATACCTGAGTTGTATATTCTTAGTCTTCGAATGTTAGGATGATTTCTTTGCAATATGAATGGCACTCTCACTATCACAGCACAACCTTCTATTCTCCTGCTTCTTTCCCAATTCCTCCATAAACCTCTGTAACCAAATCATTTCTTTACTAGCCTCTGTAGCAACAACATACTCTTCTTATTTTGTTGAAAGTGAAACAACCTTTTCCAATTTCAAAATCCAACTTATTATTTTTCCACCTATAGTAAAAAAGTACCTTGTGGTTCTCCTTCTACTATCTTTATAACGCTCCATATATGAATCAACATATCCTTGCAGAATAGTGTCTGAACCTCCAAAACATAATGCATGAGTCGAAATACCTCTCAAATACATAAGAATCCATTTTACTTCCTCCCAATGTTCTTTACCTAGATTTTTCATATACCTTCTCACAACTCCCACTGCATGTGCAATATCTGGTCTTGTGGAAACCATCACATACACCAAGATGCCAACTGCTAATGAATAAGGGACCTTGGGCATGTATTTTATCTCCTCCTGTGTCCTGGGACATATTTCCTTATTTAATTTGAAATGGTTTCCCAAATGTGTACTAACTGGTTTTTCATTCTGCATTCTAAACCTCTCCAACACCTTCTATATGTACTCACCCTGAGATAATGTCAATTTGCGATTTTTCCTGTCTCTTTTTATTATCATACCAAGGATTTTCTTTGCAACACCCAAATATTTCATCGCAAATGAATTAGATAATTTATTCTTCATCACATTTATATCTTGCATATTATACCCTACAACAAGCATGTCATATACATACAATAGAAAGATAATATAACTTACATTTTCTATCCTTTTAAAATAAACACAGTGATCAAAATGACATCTACTATAACCTTGTTTTGTCATAAACTTGTCAAACTTTAAATGCCACTTCCTTGGAGCTTGCTTTAGGCCATACATGCCCTTCTTCAACCTGCATACCAAATTTTCTTTCCCTTTGACCTCATACCACTTTGGTTTCTGCATATAAATATCTTCATCCAAATCCCCATGGAGAAAATTTGTTTTTACATATAACTGTTCAAGATGAAAATATTCTACTCCCACAAGACTAAAAATAGTCCTAATTGAAGTCATCTTAAGAATAGGAGAAAATATTTCATCAAAATATATAGCTTTCTTTTGTGCAAACCCCTTTACAACAAGTCTATCCTTGTACCATTTTTTTCCTCCATCTTCTTCCTTCAACTTGTAAACCCATTTATTCTGCAATGCTCTTTTTCCTGCAAAAAACTGAACCAAGTCCCAAGTCTGGTTATTTACCACAAAATCCATTTCCTCTTTCATTCCTTTCTCCCACTTATTTTTAGTGTCTACCTGCATTGCCTCTTCATAACATTTTGGTTCACTATAATCAGTCAACAATAAATAATACAATGAAGGAGAGTATAGTTTAGGAAATCTACTTAACCTAGGAGATCTTATAAAAACACTTGCAGGATTTTGAGGTACATGTTTCTCTTGTTGTTGTACATTTTTATTTTCTGGTACCTTTGGAATTTCTTTTTTAGTGATCTCATCAGGCAATGCCTATTCTAGTTTTTGTTTTTCCCATTTCTTTCCCTGCAATTGATCTTTGTACATGGCCTTCTCATTGAATATGACATCTCTACTCCTAATTATTTTTTGATTTTCATAATCCCATAAGTGATAACCAAAATCATTAACACCTTATCCAATAAAGGTACACTTCTTTGATTTTGCCTCAATATTTGTTCTCTTTTCTTTATCAATATGGAAAAATGCTTCACCATCGAAAGTCCTCAAAAAATAATAGTTTACCTTTTCATTTGTCCATGCCTCCTATGGAATTCCACCATCCAAAGATCTTGAATGTCCTCTGTTTATTAAGTTAAAAACAATATCTACAACATATTCCCAGAAATGTAAGGGAAAACCAACATGCAATATCATACTCCTTGTACACTCCATTATTGTCTTGTTCATCCTTTCTGACGCACCATTTTCTTGTTTTTGGGCATAGGCCCACTTTGGGGAAAAGCAACGGTGTGGAGGAAAGACAACTAGCAGAAAGGCATGTGAGGGATGCATGCAAGAATATGGGAAATAAAAACAACTAGAAGGAAAAGAAGTGGACGAAAGGAAAATGTGCATGAAGAGGAGAAAAGCGTACAAGCCTAGCATGCAAGAAGGCCTAACTAGGTTAGGGTTTTGGTAAGAGAATGTAATGGTTGATGAGCCAAAAATAGATATAAATAGACACCTAGGAGGTCTAGGGGGGGTTCTGTGGTTTTTCGATGGAGGTTACTCATGTGAGATAGAGTAATAGTTATATAACACGACTATAAGTTGGTACCTTTTTGTAAATTGTTGAGTTGTGGGAGAGAAAAGTAACTAGACCTTGAGGGTTAGATCGCAGGATGAGGAGCCTGGTGTGATCTAGTCAGCCTTGTAAAGGTTGTGAAGTCTGTTTTGTGAATGTATGAATGGAGTTGTAGTGCAAACAGTGCCATATCTAATAGAACCATAATAAAATAGCTTAAGAGACAAATCTTTGTTGACGTATCCCATGAGGGGGTGAACCACAGTAAATCATGTGTTAGGTAGAATGCTTATTTTGTATGTCTTTGTTTTCAATGGTTAGATATTAGATGAAGTAGTTAGATCTGTTGATTTAAATGCATGAATAAAGAATGACATAATAACTAAGATAGATGAATGATATAGTAATTGAATGAATATCACATAGTATAATCCCAGATCCCCACTCATTCCCCGACTGCAAGAACTTGAGCATTGCAGCCACCCATATAACTATCTCGAGTGATACTGCACAGTGCACTCTATGTATTGCGTTTCCTTTTGGTTTACCAAGAGCGCCAATAGTTTTAGAGGCTTTGTTGCCTCCCTATTAGACCTAAACATGGGTCAATCATGTTAAAGGTATAACTCATATAAGCAACCAAAAAATGGTTCTGTTGCCAGTTGGAACAACATAGGATTGAGTGGATGAGATCTGTTAAAATAATGTTGGATCTGTTGAAAAAATATTAAAAGAATGTAAGTTCTGCGGAAGGCGTTTCAAAAGTGTAATATCCCTCGGTCGAACCCAAATTTAAATATAATCCATGTATATTTAATCTAGTGAGTTGTTTAGACATCATTTTTGTAATACACCTTTTATGGCATGGTGGGCGCATATACTACACAGTAAAGGGATGTAATGTGCACATTTCTGAATACTGCACGTAGTAACTAAGGTGTGCGCAACCTTAAATACAGAGGATATAGTGCACAGTAACTAAGTGCATGCAATATTAAGGTCAGCGAACCTTTGTGTATATAATATGAATTATAGGATGGTGAGCCAGTATTATAAGCAGGAATGCTTATGTCTTGGAATTAGGCCAGCGCACCTAGATGTTAAAGGCTAGAGCGCCTACTTTGTACATGACTCATGATTAATATAAAATACATCACTATGCACAAACCGACCACGTTAAAAGATATGGGGGACTGAAGTTCACCAGTTAAGGAAAGGGAGGGTCAAAAGTCAAGGGAATATTATATTAATATTTCCTAAAACATAAAGTATGGATAATTAGTTTATCCTAAGTTCTAAATTTGGGGACAAGTGGAAAAAAGTAACTTCCGATATGACAAGTGTCAAGTTGGATACATGCATTCATATCGTGAGAAAACTTAGCTCAAGGGGGGATTTTTCTCATAGATACCTGACGAACGGGGGAAGGGGGGACCATCAGGTTGACCATCACTTTTGACAAAGAGTTCACATTGATTCCAAAACACACTTAGTTATCCATTCAATGACTCCATGACCATTTCACTCATACATTCCATTATCCTTGAGACAACCATTTCATCTTTATGAAGCCTGTTTCCCCATCCTTTTTGGTTGGTGTACCTATTTAGCTTGGAGTGGGATTGAAGAAGTGAGTTTTCAGGCCCGTGAGCAGTTCTATGAGGGAGATAATTGTTAGGGATTGATTTATGTAGGTGATAAACTGCAACTACAGTGCTCCGAGACTTCCAGTATGGCCTGTTGCTGAAGCCCTAGAAGGGAAGTGGGGTAGCCGAGGGACTATTGAGTAGAGAAGGGGCACACTTCCTTGGGTGGGACAGGCATGTGGGGAATGAGAGGCTGTAGGCTATTAGTTGAGTGAGCACCTGAGACAGAGTCTTTCTTGTTGTCCATGAGCCTTAGCCTGGATAGGAATCCCTTTACCCTGGGTGGAGTTCAGTCCCATCTCGGGGGTGATTCACTGTTGAGAATGATGAACAATGTAGTCTATGGCTGGGAGGTTCATGGACGGTATGTAAGCAGTTGGTGACAATATTTCTAAGATAAGTACCAATTATATGATATATGGATATGTTGTTTTGTTATTTACATGCCTATGTTACGATTTTATCATATATGTGACTATGATTGCTTGTGTGTTGATGGGTAATTTCCTATAAATGATGCATATCGGTAATTACTGTTATTTTAATATAAAAGTCGTATGTTCAGAAAGTAATTTTTTGTTTATGTTTAGATGTAAAGCTTCCATGAGCATGTTGTATGTATATGTTTTAGTTGCATGTAGTCTAAAGAGTAAATTTAGGTGGCATTTCTTAGTTGACCACTGGATATGCTACTGTATGTTCCGTAGTATGGGAATGAAAGTGTTCCCTAGAGTAGCATGGCCCAGCCTAATGGCTGGGAATGTTACCGATTGTCGTCAAAGCATGATTGGTTGCTCTGAAGTGGTGTACCCCGACCTCAGGTTGGTTGGGGGGATCGTTACAGTATGGTATCAGAGCCTTAGTTCAACACTGAGCTTGGATGGGCCAGAAGGGTGCAATTGAAGTGAATATTCAAAGAAAAGTAACTTCGAAGTGACTAGATTTAGAGTCATAGAGTGTCCTTGGAAAATTTTGGTGTACTAGCACGCGTGGTAAATTTGGCACCATGCGGGAAACCGTGGTGTGGCAGTATGCGCGATAAATTGTGGCACCATGCAAAATATTATTATGTGTAGATGCACATGCTGAAATTAGCCTTGCGTGGTAAGCACACACATAGTAAGGTGCACATGGGGTGTGCAAGTATTTCTTAACACAGAGGAGTTTTGTTGGTACATGCATAAGTATGAGTATAAGTTGTTTCGCAATGGTGTATTTAGTAGTGTGCGCAAATATTTGAGCGCGAAGAAATATGTTACACTTGACATGGTGCATGCATAGGAAAAAAATGCATGTGGAATATCGATGCGCAGTATCGAAACTGTGTGCAATGGATATTGGTGCACAATGCCAGAGTAGTGCACGTAAGTAGTTGGTAGGACGAAGAAGAAATGCACAGTAGATTTAGGTCCACGGAGAAGCGTTTACCTTGTAATATTTCTATGCACGATAATATAAATGAATAGGTCAAGTTAATGCACACGAAGTCACTTGGAAGATGAGGAGTCTAAGTTTGAATTGCATAATAATAGAATACAAAAATAAACACATAACTGCATTGAAGCATTAATTAAAAAGAATTCCAAATTTTAATTTCTTCCAATTTAGACAGATGAAAATAAAATATAAGATTACAAGAAAAACTTATTATAAAATAAAACCAGAGTCATAACATCACCAGATAGAAATTGTAATAAAACAGTCTAAAATATGTTTCTGTATTTATATAATCATATTAATCACAAAATTACAAAAGGGTGATGACAATAGTTAGCCTGTTGTAAAAAGGGTCGTTGAAGAACAGGCCTATCATCTCTTGTATTCTTTACCTCCACTACTGACTGTTCAAAATTCGTTGAGACATGCTTATCTTAGTTGAAGACTTACTTCATCTTAGCGATCTCCACCTTTAAAGAAGAGTCTAACCAGACCAGTTAATTTTCTCCAACACTTTCGACTACTTCAACCGTAGATTCCTCCTTCTTATGTTGCTTACTCCTTTTCTTCTTAGCAGTTGGCCTGTTGATGAATAAATACTTTATAGTGGGATTTAGCCTGACTTCCAATCATGAGTCTAAAACTGACTCTGTGTGTAACTTAGTTGCTATAAGGTGTGCAAGGACCCTTTCCTCCTTATTTGCAAAAAAGCCTAGCATGTTGCTCGAATAACCAATCTCACTTGAATTATCTTTGTCCATGTATCTCAGGTTGGGAATACCAAAATGTGTCTTTATAGAGAGTAGGAAGTCGAGAAACTTGAAGATTACTATGGTTATGGATATGCAAATAACTTCATACTTGGGGAGTGGTAATTATAAAACTCCATTTATGAAGCGCAAACAGATTACGTACAAAGAGCATTGGGTTGCCATGCTTGGAAAATCCATTTAGAATAATTAGATTTTTAGTTTGTTACATGGTGGCATTCAGCTGACATCACATGGTTGCAAAGTAATAAATGAATGAATAAGGGTGATCTTACTATCCATCGCCTACTCCACGAGTGGTGGATTTGACATGTTGAGACACGTAATATTGCATCTTGGTGAAAGTGGTTTCAGCCAAACCACCTTCTTGTGCAAGTGTATCTCAGAAGGAACTGCACATCAGCGTTCTTGATACTTGGGTATTATATATAATTGTTGTGGTGATAACACTAGGAAACTGAGAGTGATAATTTTGATGTGTATGTTGAATCAAAATGGTGCATATTCTCATGAATTACTGATTTGTTAGTCTGATTACTTTCGATGGATGCACGTTTTGCAGAATTAACAACAACTCAGTCAGGTCAGACCATTGCAGAGTCTGTAGGAATGGAAGAGGCATAGGGGAATTACAATCATCCAGAGAAGAGCAGAGGGATGGATGTCCATTTGGGCATGGAAGGAACGAACTCCAATGGACATGGAGAAGAAAGGAATGAAGATATGAATATGGTTGAGACCATTAAGAATTTGCAGAAGGATGTCCAAAGCCATAAAGCTGATAATGAAAGGCTTATGAATGAAAAAGAGAAGAAGGACGACTTCAACATGAAGCTATTGGAAGGTTTGAACAGAATAGAGAATAATTTGGTTAAGGAGAGTGACTCAAGTATATCTGAGAGTCACAAATCTTCATAGGAGAAGGGAGAAGTAAAAAGTGCTAGTAGACATCACCATCATCCCCATAGGCATTCCCATAAGAGAGTAGGAAACAACTCAAGTCTATCCCCTGTTAGAAGGTATAAGAGATATGGGGTGGATGAGCTGCAAGGAGAAATGAACAAAATCAAACCTCCTACATTTGATGGTGAGCACAAGAAGGACGAAGATGTCGAAACATGGTTTCTAGGCATGAGGAAGTATTTTCAATTGCATAATTATTCTTCTCATGATGAAGGTAGAATCGCTATCTATCAACTCAAAGGAAAGGCCTCCATGTGGTGGGATCAACTTGTGCAAGTACAACACATTGTAGAGAAAAGTGTTACTTGGAGAGAATTAAAGAAGTGTTTTGAGAAGAAGTACTCGACCAAGAGATACTATGACAAGAAAATGAAAGAGTTATTTGAACTCAAGCTTGGAAGTATGACCATAGATGAATATGAGAGAAGGTTTCTGAAACTGTTGAAGTATTTCTTTCATTAAGGATGAGACAGTCAAGATTCAATGGTACTTAAGTGGATTGCCATCGTTCATTAGTGAAAAAATATAGTATGATGATCCCAAGACATTAGAAGAGACCATAAGGAGAGATAAATGCTTATATGACTAGCTAAAAGCAAGACCAACTTTCCAAAAGGCTTGGGAAGACAATAAGAAATTCAAGATGGATTAGAGGAAGAAGGGAGCTAAGCCACCATTCTTAAGAAATAATCCACAATGGCAGCAAGCGCATTAGGAAACCAAAGTGATTGACACGGGGAGTCAAGGGCCAAGACAACCACCTATGCAATGTTGGGGTTGTAAAGGAGACCATAGGTTCATAGATTGTCCTCATAGAGGAGAAAAAGGTAGGGTTGTTCACAATGTACAATGAGTTGAGACAATAGAGGACATGGGAAGAAATGTTCCAAGGATTTATGCAATCCTAGACAACAAGAAAGTAGAGTATCAGTCCCACATGATTGAAGTGGAAGGTATGATCAACAACCAAACCATTGCTATTTTAATTGATTCAGGAGCTAGCCATTGTTATATAGACCCTAAGATGGTGGAAATTTTGCAATTTCCAAGAAGCAAGCATGGGAAATCCTGGTTGGTGAAACTGGCTACAGGAGCCAAAAGAAAAGTTAATGAGATGGTTAAGTCCTACCTCATAGACATGAATGGACTAAATACCAGGGCATATTTGAACATCTTACCCTTAGGTTCCTATGACTATTTAATTGGGATGGATTGGTTGGACCCACATCATGCTCTATTGGATTGTTATAACAAAGCATTCACTTACTTGGATGAAGAAGGGAACCAAAGGAAAGTGCAGGGAATTCCCAGGGCAGTAACCATTAGAGAAATTTCAGCATTGTAGCTGAAGAAATGTTATAGAAGATGATTTCAAATATTTGCAGCTCATATGGAGGAGACACCTAAAGATAAGGTGCCAAATTTGGAGGATTATGCAGTCCTAAAAGAGTTTGAATATGTATTCAAGGAAGTACTAGGACTACCCCCAAGGGGAGACATTGATTTCTCTATAGATTTGATGCCTGGAGCAACACCAGTATCAAAGACTCCTTACAGAATGAGTACACCAGAATTGAAGGAGTTGCAAATGCATCTTGAAGAAATTCTGAAGAAGGGGTATATACACCCAAGTGTATCACCTTGGGGTGACCCAGTCTTGTTTGTGAAAAAGAAAGATGGAACRTTAATATTGTGCATTGACTTCAGACAATTGAATAAAGTGAYTGTTAAGAACAAATATCCTCTACCAAGGATTGATGACCTCTTTGATCAATTGAAGGATGCAAGGATATTTTCAAAGATAGATATCATATCAGGATACCATCGGGTAAGAATTACAKAATAAGATATTAGCAAGACCGCCTTTAGRACAAGGTATGGTCATTATGAGTTCACATTGGTACCATTTGGATTGTCAAATGCACCATCTGTTTGCATGTGCTTAACGAATGGTGTTTTCCGAGAGTATTTGTACAAGTTTGTCATTGTTTTTTTTGGATGACATTCTTATATATTCCAAGTCAGAGGAAGAGCATGAACATAATTTGAGGATGGTGTTGCAAGTATGAAGGGAACATCAGTTGTATGCCAAGTTGAGTAAGTGCTCATTTTATCAGAAACAAATTTATTATTTGGGGCATATCAACTAAAAAATGGGATAATAGTGAACCCTGAGAAGGTAGAAGCCATTAGAGAATGGTCAGCACCAAAGAATGTGACAGAGGTTAGATATTTCATGGGATTTGCAGGTTACTACAGGATATTCATTGGAGGATTCTCGAAGATAGCACACCCAATCACTTCCTTGCAAAGAAAAGGTATGAATTTTCAGTGGACGTCGAACTGTGAAAGGAGTTTCCAACATTTGAAACAATTATTGACAAATGCTCCAATACTAAGGATTGCAGACCCAAATGAAGATTTCATTATATGCACAGATGCATGTAATGAAGGACTAGGTGGAATCCTTAGTCGAAATGGATTTGTGATATGTTATGAATCAAGAAAGTTGAAGGAGCATGAAAGAAACTATGCCACTCATGATTTGGAGTTGGAAGCCATAGTGCATGCCCTGAGGAAATGGAGACACTACCTCATGGGAAAAATGTTTGAGTTAAGAAAAGACCACAATGGTTTGAAATATTTATTTGATCAGCCAAATCTAAATGCTAGACAAAGCAGATGGTTAGAATTTCTAAGCTAATATGACTTTGATATAAAGCATATCAAAGGGAAAGAAAATAAAGTGACGGATGCACTCAACAGAAGGGTGCATGAGATTCATAATACAACCATTATCATGTATCAGACTGATGTTAAAAGAAAAATTATGGAGGCTACAAATACAGACCTGCAATACAAAGAGATGATAGCAAAACTACAGCAAGGTAAGACACCACAGAAGATGGATATTTATAAGTTGGGAGTAGATGGAATACTGTTGCACAAGAACATAATTTTTGTACCAAATGTCCAGGACTTGAAACGTATAATTTTCCTTGACATGCATAATGCTCCTTATGCAGGGCACCCTAGATATCACAAAATCGTAGCAGTGGTCAAGAGCCAATACTTTTGGCTAGGTATGAAGAGATAAATTGCAGAATACATCGCTAGGTGTATGGGATGCCAGCAAGTTAAAACAGAGCATAGACACCCAACATGATTGTTGCAACCTTTGCCCATTCCTGAATGGAAGTGGGAAGTGGTGACAATGGATTTTATTATGGGATTTCCCAAAACAGGCAAGCTACATGATTTGATTATGGTAGTGGTGGACAAACTTACAAAAGATGCCCATTTTATTCCACTAAAAACTACTCACAAGGAAACAAATGTCACTGATATTTTCATGAAGGAAGTGGCACGATTGCATGAAATTCCTAAAACGATTGTGTCTGACAGAGACCCGAAATTCACCTCGAATTTATGGAAAGTATATGGAACAAATCTGAACTTTAGTACATCTTACCATACTGAGACTGATGGATAGACAGAGAGGGTGAATAGAGTGATAGAAGACATGTTGAGAATTTATGTGATGGATAAACCATCAAAGTGGGAAGACTACCTACATTTAGTAGAATTCGCTTATAACAATGGGTATCAGGCATCATTGAAAATGAGCCCATTTGAAGCACTTTATGGTAGAAGGTGCAATATTCCAGTAAGTTGGGATAATCCAGCTAATAGAACAGTAGTTGGGCCAGAATTGCTCAAGGAGATGGAGGACCAAAAGTTAAAAATTAAGAAGAATTTGAAAGCTTCCCAAGACAGACAGAAAAGTTATGCTGATAAAAATAGAATCCACAGAGAATTCAAAGTGGGTGATCATGTTTTCCTAAAAGTGAAAGCTAACAGGAGCTCCCTGAAGCTGGGAAGCTGTGCCAAGTTAGCAGCTAGATTTTGTGGACCATTTGAAATCCTAGAGAGGATTGGTCCAGTTGCTTATATGATTGCATTGTCTGCATCTATGTCTGTTCATAATGTCTTCCATGTATCATTGCTAAAGAAATATATACATGATGCTAATCATGTTATTGATTGGAATGTTATTCAGGTGGAGTAAGAAGGCACTTTCCGAGTGCATCTGATGCATATCCTAGATAAAAAAATCAAACAACTCTGGAATCGAGTAAAGGTCCAATGGACCTGGTACAGACCTGAAGATGCTACTTGGGAGCATGAGGATGCAATGCAGGCAGAATACCCGCATATTTTTGAAATTTTTTGAGAATTTTGTTGTATATGGGTACATGATGCACTGAGGACAATGCATAAATAAGGGGAGGGGATTGTAATATCCCTTGGCCAAACCCAATTGTAAATATAATCCAAGTATATTTAAGCTAGTGAGTTGTTCAGACATCATTTTTGTAATACACCTTCAATGGCATGGTGCACACATATATTGCGTAGTAAATGGATGTAATGTGCACATTTCTAAATACCACGTGCAGTAACTAAGGTGCGCGCAACCTTAACGATAGAGGATACAACGCATAGTAACTAAGTGCACACAATATTAAGGTCAATGAACCTTTGTGTATATAATATGCATTATAGGTTGGTGAGCCAGTATTATAAGCCGGAATGCTTATGTCTTGGAATTAGGCCAGCGTTCCTAGATGTTAAAGGCTAGAGCGCCTACTTTGTACATGACTCATGATTAATATAAAATACATCACTGTGCGCAGATCGACCACGATAAAAGAGATGGGGGACTAAACTTCACTGGTTAGGGAAAGGGAGGGCCAAAAGTCAAGGGAATATTATATTAATATTTACTAAAACATAAAGTATGGATAATTAGTTTATCCTAAGTTCTAAAGTTGGGGACAAGTGGACAAAATTAACTTTCGATACGAAAAGTGTCAAGTTGGGGATATGCATTCATATCGTGGGGAAACTTAGCTCAGGGGGAGATTTTTCTCACAGATACCTTACGAATGGGGGAAGGGGGGACCATTAGGCTGACCATCAATTTTGACAAAGAGTTCACAGTGATTCCAAAACACACTCGGTTATCTAGTCAATGACTCCATGATCATTTCACTCATACATTCAGTTATCCTTGAGACATCCATTTCACCTTTTCGAATCCTGTTTCCCCATCCTTTTTGGTTGGTGTACCTGGTTAGCTTGGAGTGGGATTGAAGAAGTGGGTTGTCAGGCTCGTGAGAAGTTCTTTGAGCAAGAGAATTGTTGGGGATTGATTTTCATAAGTGCTAAACTGCAGCTACAGTGCTCTGAGACTTCTGGTCCAGCCTGTTGTTGAAGCCCTAAAAGGGAAGTGGAGCAGCCGAGGGATTGTTGAGAAGAGAAGGGGCACACTTCCTTGGGTAGGATAGGCATGTGGGGAATGAGAGGTTGTAAGCTATTAGTTCAGTGAGAACCTAAGATGAAGTCTTTCCTATTTTCCATGAGCCTTAGCCTAGATAAGAATCCCTTTACCCTGGGTGGAGTTTAGTCCCATCTCGGGGGTGATTCACTATTGAGAGTGATGAACAATGTAGTCTATGGCTGGGAGGTTTGTGGACAGTCTATAAGAAGTTGGTGATAGTGTTTCTAAGATAAGTACCAATTGTATGATATATGGATATGTTGTTTTGTTATTTACATTCCTATGTTACGATTTTATCATATAGGTGACTATGATTGCTTGTGTGCTGATGGGTAATTTCCTGTAAATGATGCATATCAGTAATTACTGTTATTTTAATATAAATTTCGTATGTTATAGAAAGTAATTGTTTGTTTATGTTTAGATGTAAATCTTTTGCGAGCGTGATATATGTATATGTTTTAGTTGCATGTAGTCTAAAGAGTAAATTTAGTTGGCATTGCTTAGTTGACTACTAGGTATGCTACTGTATGTTCCGTAGTATGGGAACGAAAGTGTTCCCTAGAGTATCATGGCCCAGCCTAATGGCTAGTAATGTTATTGAATAACATCAGAGCATGAGTGGTTGCATTGGAGTGGTGTACCCCAGCCTCAGGTTGGTCTCGGGGATTGTTACAAAAAGAGTACTGAATCAGATGACAAGAAGGTGAGATAATGCACTGCTATAAGGGGATGTTGAGACCATGGAATCCCACAAAATCAGAGATCAAAAGTTGGATGAATACAAAGGAGCTAGAGTTTGAGAAGAAAGATAACAAAAAGCCTATAGAAACATCGCACAAATAACTTGAGAAGTATGTGTTTACTGATTTGCATGAAGTCTTTTTTTGTGATTTTCCACACTTATTGTAGGATTGGATATTGAGGTTGAAGGATAACCACGTAAAAAATCATATCTGACAATTAGAGTGGACCTTAGTTCAGATCACGCAGTTACAGCAGGTGAATAATAAATTCACTCATGCAGTATATTTTTGGCTTGACAGTATTGTAGTAGGATTTATAACAAAATTTGCAGTAGATATCGTGAAGTCATACAATGTAGTAGAGAAAGATTTTCTACACAGGCCTCGAGGAAGGTATATTAGATAGTTGTATACTTCTATTAAGATATTTCTCTATAACAAAGGTATAATGATAATGGATTAAAAAAACTGAACCTCCTTGCGTGCATGGGGGAAGGGGGGAAGCACTGACAGAAAAAGGAGAAATGGAAGGAGAAAAGGATAAAGGAAAGAGAGAGGAAGCCTTGGACCCAATCATGATGGATGATGACTAGATCAAGAGGATCATGGAGACAACTGGGAAGACACGTAGTGGAGTACCCTACCAATACAAGGTGATCACAAAGAAGAGAGCCATATCCACAAGGGAAGGCTTGGAAAGTGATGAAGAAGAGGTAGAGGATCTCCAGGCTATGGATAATATTGAGGAAATCCTATGCACAACATATTAGAGGAAGACGAGAGGTCCAAGAGTGGGAAGATAAGGCAAAAATCCCATCCATATTAATGTCATTGTGGAACCCATAAACCCATGTGCAACTAACACACCAAAAAGAACACCATCGTTTAGACAACCGAATTTCGAGAGAAGGAAGACAAAAGGAAGTACAACCACACAAGTAACAACAATTGAGGGATCCATTTCAGGAAGCATTAGTCAAGTATCTACACCACATGGAGGTATAAGTTCACCATTCAAGATGGCAGGGCATGATCCCACCATTCAGTTACCAGAATTTCAAGGAGAGGCAACAAGAGACCATGAGAAGCATTTGTTTATTTGTGCAAAGATCTGGGAAGAAAAACAGATCACTGATGAAGATACTAAACTTGCACAACTATATATCATGCTAAGAGACCACCCACTAAACTGGTACATGAATCTAGACATAAACAATGCATCTGGGATGACAAGGACACTGAAAAACATTAAGAAATTATTGATTAATGAGTTCCAGAAGCTGATATCGGAGGATCAATACATGAATGGGATTATAGAAATCCAACAGAAACCAAGAGAATCTGTATGGGAAATTGACCAGTGATTTAAATGTCTGAAAGGGAAATTGAGGCATGCCATGAATGACATGCAACATAGGAATCTGTTTGTGAATTATTTGGTACCACACCTGAAATACCAACTCAGACAACATAAGTTCCAATCTCAAGCATAGGCTCTACAGGAAGCCTTGTAAATGGAGGTGAATCAATACCACAATACAAATCCAACTATAGAGGAGTTGAAGGAGGATTTGAAGAATCTTACCTTTCAACTCAATCAGAATAAGGGTAAGGACAAGTGCGAAGTTGTTTGGTGTACCACATGTAGAATAGAAGGGAACCATAAGAATGAATGTACAACAGTCATGCAGTATATGGCAACAGGGATGCCAAATCCATTGTCGATAGGAGGACCCTGGTGTGAAATTTGTAAGATGCACGTGCATGATCCAAATAATTTTCCTATGATGCAAAAATGCCAGACAATACCAAAGAATGAATACTACACTTTTTGCAAGTCAGTAGGACACGATGACAAAGACTACAGAACCATAGATCTGATGAGGTAAAGGACGTCAGACACATATAGGGTGCAAGCTAGAATGATGACAGGGTAAGTTTCACCTCAATTTAATTAGGCACCACTATGGTATAATACAGTGTCGCAGCAGTATAACAATGTGCATCCATAATATAACACTGTACAACCCCAGTATAACCCTACATAGTATAATCAGGTACCTCAATACAATACACTGCATAGAGATCATGTTGGGTACAATGGATGAGGATGAGGTAGAGGAGGCTTTGGACATGGAAGAGGTCCAATAGTGTGCCATAACTGCCAACATCCATGGCACTATGTGTTGGGTTACGAAAAAGGTATAAATATCTTCCTTTTTCCCCATAGTTCATGATATGATTTTGATTGATTTTTTAGATAGTTAGGGATAAATAGGAAAGAACATGATTAATATGTCTCTTAGGGTTTTTATTGAAGTTTTATTAAATAGATTCTAAATTACGATTGGAATGGTTTGATTTTGTTGCAGAATTGGATAAATAACTGTCAAAGATAACCGAATAGATTTTGGCTATGCGCAAGCTATTGGAGGTTGAAGACCTTTTAGGTGCAAAGCAGTTTTGAAGATAATGCATTTTCTATATTGTAACTTTATAATAGTAAAGAAATCCTGAGAATATTTMGATGCTCAGGATAGCTTGATTTACCCAGACTATTGTAATATATAAGAGGGTAATAGATCCAGAAAAAACAAGGAAAAAAATGCATTCAAGTATTTAGATTCAGAATTGCCCTACACAAGTAGTTTTTGTAAATGTTTCATCGGCTATGGAATCAATGAAAGTTTTGAGTGCTTCTACCATTTCTGTGTTCTGAGTTTCTCGTAGCATTACTTCTGAAGACCGAGGGCCCAGTCTGAAGGAGCTACTGTCTCGTTCTGTAATTGTATTAGTTCGAAGTTTGATTTCTATTTTGTGATTCAGATCTCTTTTACAATAGCCAAGGATAAATGCATAAGTGTGTTAATGATTTTATGATTGTTTGCATATAAAAGACAGACATTTCCCTCAAGTATTAATGATTGTCGTTAAGATTTCCATTTCTGAAGTTGTTTCTTGATAGTTCCTCACATTTTCATCCACGCTGTTCATTTTCCTTAGATTTACGATTGTTGTTCCTTTCGGTTAAAGTTACAATAGTTGATCCTTTCAGTTAAAGTTACAATAGTTGTTCCTTTTGGTAAAAGTTACATTAGTTGTCCCTTCTGACTAGATTACAATTGTTGTCTCTTTCTGTAGATAGAGTAATTTTTCATTTCCTTTCCAGTAATTAGAATTCATAATTGATAGTTAATTCTGCAAGTGCTCACTTAGATTCAATTACTGCTTTTTAGTTAAGAGAATTCAATAGATTGATTAGTTCCTTTCCACTTTATAACATTTTAGTAATCAGATTTCAATCTTTGGTGAACGTCTGAGGAAATTGATTGTTGATGAACTCAGATTTGGTTTAGCTACATGATTTTAGGCTACCTGCATAGAATTTGTTGATATTCTTGAGATAAAAGATGAATCTCCAGGTTGATAAATTAATGTTAAACTAAGGTTTTTTTTAGGAAATCTTTAGACACCAACACTATGTAAGATAATTCCCTCTACCACCTGCGACATGCATGTATTTTCGCATAGCAGATCATGATATAGAGGATTGCACAACACTTTTCGGGAAGATACAGGAGAAACGAAATCAAAACAATCAGAATGGACAATGGATCTCTATAAGAGATAGATAATATGGTAGGAACATCAACATAGTGACATGCGAAGGTGCTAAAATAGGAGATGATGTGGCTAAACAGGAACCAGTACAACATGAGTGCATTAAGAAAAATATCGAGCCACCCAAGCAATTTGATGCAGAAAAGGAGAAGGAGACCTTTAAGGAGGCCGAACAAGAATTTCGCAAGAAGAATGTTGCATCTACATATACCACATAGCATACCCAAGATGTCCCAACATATGAAATGTCGTCATCATTGGACCATACCAGTGAAGTCCACCTGGGAAACCAACTAAGTTCTATTAAAAATTTCTTGCAATCTTGTATTCAAGTATTTAAGGATCCATCATATGTTATAGTATTACATAATATGTTAGATAGATGTACCACAAACTCTGAAGGAAGGTTAGAATAGAGGATATTCAATCACCTTCATGCCAGAATGAGAACCAACAAAGAGTTTAGATTGAATGCCAACATCGAAGATTTTAACATGGGCGATGTGATATTAGAT
Organism: Picea engelmannii; assembly: GCA_009831015.1. Lineage (NCBI taxonomy): Eukaryota > Viridiplantae > Streptophyta > Pinopsida > Pinales > Pinaceae > Picea > Picea engelmannii. The sequence goes on along the minus strand of ML786556.1, from coordinate 684,371 downwards.
ATGGGATCTGAAGTGAATGTGTTTCCCAAAAAGACATGGCAATGCATGGTATAACCTACCTTAGGATACTCACTATTCCAACTAATTTATAAAACCAACACAGAGTTCTACCAATAGGGAGGTTGAAAGGAGTGACATTAGATCTGGACGGAGTGTACACTAAGGCATACTTCGAAGTGATCGAAATCGTGGATGACACAACACCATATCCAACATTACTGGTATTGGATTGGGAGTTTGATAATCAAGTGATAATCAACCTAAAGACTAGGAATATGAAATTTGATTCAAGCAAATACAGGGTTATCTTTCCTCTAGATCCATCAGAAGCCGAAATATTTATGGAACCAACATGTCTAGACCTGGAAGAAATTAACCAGTTGTACCAGATCACTGCATGCACCGAAGATTACATTAATCCAACTGTTGATGGTCTACTTAGATAGATAATCATCACATCATGTTCTTCTGACTTAGACATTGTTCTATAGAATTGGAAGCAACTCCTACATGAGGTCTCAACCAGAAGATGCACCCGAATAGAATGTGCAGTAAGATGGGTTGGGACAAAAGTCAAAGAACCTCCAAGTTTCCATGGAATCAATGACTTGGAGGAATTCCTAATGAAATATGAGGATGAAGTATCAAACAATCAGATATTTTTATCTCTCAACATCACACTTAAGGATACACCTGTAATATGGTGGGGTGCACACAAATAAAAAATCAAGGACTGGTACCAATGTAAGTCGTTACTGTGCATTAGGTTTGGCACAACATAAATAAGAAACCACCAGTAGAAATATGATGGACAGGGGGAGCCAATGGAACACTTGGATAAGTTCAGAGCATTGTGGAAAATGAAACCCCCATAAGAATGGCCTTATCATTTTGTACACACATTAGATGGCATCCCAACAAACTAGTATACGGACCAGGAACTACGTAGAGGAACTACGAGCTGGCCAGTACTACTGTAGAACTTTACAGTCACTTTCTCATTTGAGCATGAGAACCCCAACATAGACACAACCATTAAACAAATAAGAGGGGTGATATTCATTAAGGAACCAGAATTTGAACTCAGAACATAAGAACAACAACAGAACAAATAAACAGTGAAATAATTGTTGTCATTCTACCATGTGTAGGAAGAAGTACCATATGAAGATGATTCATGCGATATTGAGATTGAAGAATTTGAAGTCGAAAGAGAAGTGGAAGTTCCACATCTATAATCAAAATTAGTTTTTGTGCCAAACAAGGTGAAGAAATTCAGCATTGGGACAATTGAGAATCCCAAAATGGCCAACATTGGAGACTACTGGGATGAGCAAACAGTGGACAAGATAGCTGAATTATTGAGCGAGTACAATGACCTGTTCCCAATGAACTTTACCAAAATGAAGGGTATTGAAGGAGAACTTGGAGAGATGAATATCCCTCTCAAACCGGAGGCAATACCTATTAAACAGAGGCCTTACATATTCAACCCCATCTACAAGAAAAAAGTAAGAGTAGAAATCAATAGAATGCTGCAAGCAACAATCATAGAACTAGTAGAAGAATCAGAATGGATAACCCCATGGTAGTTCAAGAGAAAAATCAAGGAGGCATAAGAATCTGTGTAGATATGAGAAATATCAATGATGCTATCCTACATGACCCCTTACCTACACCCTTTATAGATGAAATCCTAGAAAATGTGGGAAGCCAGGAAGCATTGGGAGGCCATTCCAGTGAAAGTGGTAATGATGAGGAGCCTCCCCAGAATGTCCCTTCCTCTAGCATGTGCTCATTCATTGATGGATTCTTAGACTACCAACAAATCAATATAGCAATAGAATATCGACACAAGACTAATTTTGCAACATAATGGGGATCCTACCAGTACACAGTCATTCCTTTTGGACTGAAAAATGCACCAACAATTTTCCCCAGAGTAGTCATTGTTGCCTTCAAATAATTCATCCATTAGTTTCTCAAGGTATATTTGGATGATTGGAAATTATACATCCTATTTAAGGATCATGTAGAGGTGTTGAGGCTGATGTTAGAAAGATGCATGAAGTTCCAAATATCCTTGAATATTAAGAAATGTATATTTGGAACACCCTTCATAATTCTATTGGGTCACATAGTATGCAAACAAGGTTTGATCGTGGATCCTGAAAAGATTGTAGTAATTGTGAAATTATCACCACCAAAATTAGTGCGCCAACTGAGGGTCACATTAGGACATACAAGATATTACATAAAATTTTATCAAGGGGTATGCCCAGATCACTGCCTCGATGGAGAAATTACGTAAGAAGGATACTAAATTCCAATGGAATGAGAGTTGTTAGCAAGGATTGGACACCCTGAAGGAGAATATGGTCACAACACCCATATTAGTCTTTCCATATTGGGAGAAGACATTCCATGTTCATGTACATGCATCATCCATAGACCTGGGATCTATTCTGGTGCAACTAGGAGCAGTGGATTTGGACCATCCCATAGCATTTGCAAGAAGAAAACTATTAGACTCCAAGCATAGCTACAACACTACAGAGCGAGAAGGCCTGGAAATGGTATATGCACTTCAAAAGTTCATGCATTACCTACTTGGAAAACATTTTAATATTTTCAAAGATCATTCAACCCTTAAGTATGTAGTCAAGAAGCCAGTGTTGGGGGGGTGAATTTATCGATGGTTACTATTGTTTCAAGAATTTGACTTTGAAGTCATAGTGACACTAGGGAAGAGGAATGCAGGACATGATCACTTGTCAATGGCCACCAATGGTGAGGAGCCTACAAACTTAGAGGATACCTTCCTTGACGCATCATTATTTTCAGTTCAAGTCGTGGATGATCATTTTGCTGACATTATTGAGTATTTAAGTACATGGACTATGCCACAGGAATTTAACACCGTGCAAAGGAAGAATATAGTTTTCCAAGAAACTGACTACCATTTGATCACCGAGAACTTATATAAAATGGGGATAGAAAACATCTTGAGAAGGTGCGTGCTAGAACATGAAATGCCTAGGATATTAGCAGAAGCCCATGAAGGAATAGTGGGAGGACACTATGTAGGAAAATATACCTCATAGAAGGTACTGCACGCAGGGTTATGGTGGAAAACTATTCATTGAGATGAAAAGGAATATTGTCAACATTGAGATTTTTTTCAGAGGGTTGGAAGACCAAACAGACGGGATGATATGCCCTTACATCCACAAGTCATGCTACAAGTGTTTGAAAAATGGGCTATCGATTTTGTTGGGACGATTCACCTACCTGTATGAAGATTAGGCATGTGATACATCATCACTGCGATGAAATACCTCTCAATATGGGAAGAGGTAGCACTAGTTAAATATTGTAGCTCAGAGACAACAACACACTTCTTGTTTGAACATGTGCTCACCAGATTTGGATGTCCAAGGATCTTGATGAGTGACCAAGGAAGTCACTTTTTCAACAACACTATCAGAGCTCTGACTGAATAATTTGAGGTCTACCATTAGAAAAGTACACCATACCATCTTCAGGAAAATGGAACAGTGGAAGCCTTCAACAAGATTCTAGAGAATTCCCTAACCAAGATTTGCAATGTCAATAGGGACGATTGGGATTCAAAGATACCAGCAGTGTTATGGGAATATAGAACTACCTGTAAGAAGTTGATAGGGTAGACACCATTTATATTGTTGTATGGAAAATAAGTAGTGGTTCCATTAGAATTCTTGGTACCAAGTATGCGTGTCGCAAAAATTACAAACATGATAGAGCGAGGCGTAGTACAAGAAAGGTTAAGTCATCTAATGAGCATGGAAGAAGATAGGATTCTAGCAGGATTTCACCAAGAAGTATATAAAGCAAGGGAGAAATCTTGGCATGACCAACATATTAAGAGAAAATGTTTCAAGGAAGGATACCTAGTCCTACTGTATGACAACAAGTTTTTTCAACATCCAAGAAAGTTTAGAATGCATTGGTTGGGACCATATGAGGTCAAAACTGTCACAGGCGGAGGATATGTACAACTAAAGGATTTGGAAGGAACATAATTGAAGGGCGTGATCAATGGGAGTCAACTGAATATTTACAAGGACAGTCTAACACCCACAACTTGGAAGTTATCGTGCAGTAAGAATGAAAAAAAAAATCCATGCGACAATCCACGCGTGCATGTGAGCAAATTAGTGCGACGAGAAGGAAAAGAGTTTGCATGAAAAATTCATTGATTCGGTGCAATGAAATAAGAATATTGCGCCAACAAAAAAGGGTATAGAATCCAAGGAATTCGCATGCTCAAAAATACCAATGCACTAGAAAAAGGACCAATGGCTGGAAAGCATGACAATTCAGAAAATGATGGTTGTGGAATTCAGGCGCCAACTAGAAGCAACGGTTGAAATTGTGACAATCCGTACACAGAGGGAAAGACCTCAATGTGACGGAAAGGGAAAATTCTAAAAACATGGTGCAAAGGACAACAGTTAACACGTACAAAGGTACCACGCACAGGACACACCACCAAAAGTGAAAAAGGGACAATTGTTAGTGCAAAATAGTTGTCACTTCTCCATCCCACTATAAAGTTGGAAAAAGGGGGGAAAAGAGAATCATTGTGTCAATTTATAATGAGAAGAATGCAGAGTCAATTGAAAGAGTGATAGATAGAAAATTCAACCGAGCATTCATCGAGTTCACAGATTTACAACGTAGACCCCATCATAATGTCACCACCCTGAGTTAGAGAGTCGGCCAGGGACAGTAGTAACACGTGAAGTACTACTCTCATGATATATGCAAGGGATAAAGAGGTACCTGTAGTGGTGGATGTGGATGAAATCCACCCACCAGAGTATGAAACAAAATCTGTGATTGTATAGGAGGAGAAAAACCCAACACAGGAGGTTGGAAAAATGGAGGAGGACACAGAGAGAACTGAGTCTGACACCTCAAGGGGACAAGGGCCATGACATGCCAAGCTGGCCATGGGTTCAGTTCCACAGAGCCACAAGCTAGAGGTAGGATATAAATCTATACATGAGGGTGTAGCAAAGGTGGGGGCCTCATCCCCACAATCCAAACAGAAGGGCCAAGCTGAGAGCAACACGCACATAGGGTCATAGCGACAGGTAGAAGGGACCCTGGTTCTACCAAATATTCTGAGCGGGGTACATGTCGATGATGACATGGTCGATGGAGTGACTGGAATTAAGTAATCAGGCCATGACATGGTAGATGTCACTAAATTTCCATACGTGGAATCCCAAAACTACTTAGAAAGCATGGGAGAAGGTTCATTAGGCATTCCACTGTTAGAGCCGGTGCAGTGTATTCTTGGGCTGTACAACACAGGTATCATGAATTTACTAGATTTCCCCCATTTTGGGTGGGGAAAGCATATTAACACCTACACCAAGAAAATTCTTGCAAGAGTGCACGACATGATTTTATGGATGGATAGGTCGATGCCTATCACTGTAGACCTCATCGCAAGAATTACGGGGCTACCCATAGATAGGGAAAAGCCAAAGCATTACCTGGAGGATAATACCAAAGATAAGGCTATCTCTGAAGATATTAAGGATAAGTATGGCATGGAGCGAGGAAACAGGGGCATTAGGATCAGTGACATAAAAAATTATGCGACAAGGTTTTCCACCAGACTCTTTGGATGCAAACTAATGCACAAGTGTCACAAAAAGGAAGTATTGGTCGATGTGGTCACCTCCGCCGCACAGTGTGCAAAGGGGAGCTCTATGAGTTGGGCCCCATACCTTTTGAATTCATTCTTGGAGAATTGTAAGGACACATAGGACTAGGGCTTTGAGTTCCACTACACGTGGTTACTCATCCTCATTGGCATCATTGGATAGAAAGAACCATTCTACAACAAGTATATGGAGAGACCAAGGAAATGTGGTGTAGCAATATACGTATCATTACGCAGCAGCGAAGAGCCCAAGATAAAGAAGACAAACACATATATCTCTGTGAGGTATTTCAAAGAAATGCAGGACCTGATTGTGGATACATGGCGCATTACACCAGAGACTATCCATGATTTTGTAAAGGTTGTGAAATTCATGGAAATGCGCCACATCTTATGGATGTAAGAAAAGAGAGACAAAGCCAAGGAATGGATACAACTCAATTACTACATCACGCTAGAATAAATCCAGAGAGAGGTCCAGGATTTTCCTGAAGAATGGAAGGTACTGGAGATTCCAACCATGGTACCAAGATCACGAACTCTGACGTAGGGAAGACCAGCCCCAATGCACCAAACATGCACCAATGGGGCTGAAACTAAAAAGAGAAGTGCCCAATTCGAAGAGGGGGGAAGCATCCCAGCCAAGAAGAAATTGTGAACACAAAATAGACCAGAAAGGGGCTCTACATAGGCTCCACTATGCACAGAACAAACACCAATACACTCAACAGAAGAATCACGCTAGAAAGAAATAGGTATAAGGACAGAGGAGATCCCCGAGGAGGAAGAAAAAGAGACAAGAACCTAGGATATTCTTGAGGCCGAAGAAACAGGGAAAACCACTGCAAGAGATACCCAGAGGCCCACTAGTCCCAAGCCATCAACCACCTAGGAGAAGTGACCAGAGGAGCACACCAGTGGTGGACGAAATATGGCGAAGGCCCACAAGCCACAAAGCCATATATCACTAAACCTAGATGATGTGGAGTTAGTGGCGACAATAGTTGAGGTGAGACTATTTGAGTTGTGGGAGAATGTGGAGAAGCATAGGGATTCAATTGGAGACCAAGTGCAAGAGGTAAAAACTATGTTGGATCAACTAAGGATTGGGACATAACAAGCACCAAAAGAAACACCTATGCAGGTGAAGGACGGAGTTATAGATCCACAAACATTGTAGTTTGTAGTGCAGGCAAGTGACAATTTCATCATCACACTAGAGATCATGTTCATTGATGAAGAAAAAACACAGAAACCACTAAAAGATATTGAGACGTTGGACATGGCATTGGCTAAGATTTCAACAAAGGCATTGTATAAAATTCAAGTAAGAATTGTGAAAAACCTATAGGTATCCCAGACAAAGAATATATTGATGAAGGAATCCCTCAACCTTGAAGTGCAACAAAAAGAGAGAGCGTAGGAAAGAGTGGAGGAGATGGAGCATCAAATCCACATGTTGTTTCAAGAAATTCCCAAAAACACAAATGAGGAGGAAAGGTCATTGGAAGAGAATATGCGTAGGATAGAGAAGACTATCCAAGAATATAAGGAGAAAATTAAAGATCTACAGGATCATGTCACACCCACTACTCCTCCAGAACTCAGAGCACAACGACAATAGGAGGAAACAAAAACTGCGACGAACATCGGCCAAAGCATACAGACAATCACCGAGTTGTTGGAAAAGAGGGAGTAGTTGTGGACTCACCTCCTAGGGGATGGGAGCCTCCAGGAACTACAAGAGAAGGAAACCCAAATCCACGCAGCAATGGCATAAGTGAAGAAATGACAAAAAATGTTGTCACTGTTGGAGAAGATAAATACTGCCGAATTCAAGGCTCTATAGTTGGAAGAAAAAGCACTGCAAGCACAAAAGAAAATAATACGAGCGTTGTTGGAGTCCCTTCAATAAAATTCATAGCAATTGGTCATGGAGAGCGATGCAACTAAGAGGAGCATTGAGCATATTGGGTCCAAGGGAGGTGAGATTTTACAAGATCCTATAACAGACAAGGTCGTCACCATTATGGTTGAAAAGAGAAGCCCATCTCAACAACAATGCTAGTGGATAATGAAAATGTATGACGCACTAAAATAGGCAGTAACAGGCACATGAAGAAAGTAGTGACAGTTTCATAAGTCAGGCAGTGAATCAGGATGAGTCACAATGTCAGTGTTGGTGGATTTTTAGGCATAGGCCAACTTTGGGGGAAAGGCGCGATGTGGAGTAAAGAAAGCTAGAAGAAAGGCATGGGAGGTGTGCATGCAAGAATATGGGAAAGAAAGACAATTGGCAGGAAAAGCAGTGGATGAAAGGAAAATGTGCATGGAGAGGAGAAAAGCACGCAAGCCTAGCATGTAAGAAGAACTAACTAGGTTAGGTTTTTGGTAAGAGAATGTAACGACTGATGAGCTAAAAATAGATATAAATGGACACCTAGGAGGTCTGGGGGGGGGGGTGCGTTTTTTTGATGGACGTTACTCATGTGAGATAGATTAACAGGTATGTAACACGACCATAAGTCGGTAACTTTTTGTAAGTTGCTGAGATGTGGGAGAGAAAAGTAACTAGAAATTCAGGGTTAGATCATAGGATGAGGAGCCTGGTGCGATCTAGTCAGCCTCGTAAAGGTCGTGGAGTCTGTTTTGTGAATGTATGAATAGAGTTGTAGTGCACACAGTGCCATATCTAATAGAACCATAACAAAAGAGCTTAAGAGACAAATATTTGTGGAAGTATCCTAGGAGGGGGTGAACCACGGTAAATCATGCATTAGGTGGAATTCTTATTATTTATGTCTTTGTTGTCAATGGTTAGATAATAGATGAATTTTTTGATGAAGTAGTTAGATATGTTTATTTACATGCATGAATAAAGAACAACATTATAACTAAGATAGATGAATGATATAGTAATTGACTGAAGATCACATAGTACAATCCCAGATCCCCACTCATTCCTCGACTGCAAGCACCTGAGAATTGCAACCACCCATAGAACTATATCGGGTGAGACTGTGTAGTGCATTCTGTGTATTGCGTTTCCTTCTGGTTTACCGGGAGGGACAATAGTTTTTAGAGGCTTTGTTGGATCCCTAGTAGACCTGAACCTGGGTCAATCATGTTAAAGTTATAACTCAGGTAATAAACGAACACTTGTGGTGTTCCTAGAACTGTCTTCTCTCTACGAATCCCATGGTATGAATAGGAATCATCAAACTCCTTGTTGAAATATTCACCTCCATTTTCTGATTTGAGACACTTCAACCTTTTTCCTGTCTCATTCTCAACCAAAGATTTCATTTCTTAAAAGTATCAAAAAAATCATATTTTTGTCGAATGCAATAAACCTAAGTTTTTCTAGTTGCATCATCAATAAAAGTAACATAATAATGAGAACCACCAAGAGATGATACTTGAGTTTGTCCCCATACATATGTATGCACAAACTCTAACCTTTCAGTCTTCTTTTCTTTTCCGACTATGAGAAATATGACTCTCTTTTGTTTTCCATAAACACAATGCTCACAAAAATCCAAATCAATTTGTTTAATATATGGAAACAAATTTATTTTGTGAAGTATCTTCATCCAATTATCACTTACGTGTCCAAGGCTATGATGCCACAGTGTTGTATCCACTCCTGTAGAAGATAAAGATATAGAAGAATCAATATAACTAGTACATAAACACAATGTACCTACCTTCTCTCCTTTTTCTATCACCAGTGATCCTTTGGTGACCTTCCACGCCTTATATGTCAAAAAATATATAAAACCTTCACTTGCCAATTGCCCTATTGAAATTATATTTTTACTTATATTTGGAATATGTCTTACCCCTTTCAACAACCATTGGTTTCCATTCCTTTTCTTTACTTTTATCTTTCCCTTTCAAACAATTTTGCATGGTGCATCATCACCCAAATGAACCTACCCAAAATCACCTTGAACATAATCTAGAAAATGCTTCATATAGGGTGTGGCATGAAATGAAGCCCCTAAATCAACTACCCAAGACTCAAAATTTTTATCTATAGAAAGAATCAAAGCATCTTGTAATACATCACCTGTTTTTGCTTCCTGATTTTTCTCTTGCTATCCATCTCTTTGTTTCTTTGGAGCTCTGTAGTATTTCTTTAGATGTCCTTTATGTTAGCACATATTATTTATAAAGGGGTGTTTTTCCCTTAGGAAATGGCACCTTGGTTAAAATGCACGAAAAGGGGGGATAAAAAACCCACTTTTTCCTTTTTTATCATAAGTTTAGCGCCCGAGCACGTTGTGTTAAGGGGCACATAGATCTTGACAGTCGAGGTCTGCGTGCTCAGATATACAGTGCACAGTCCATATCGAACACCCCCCCGACCTTCTTCCTTTAATAGGGGGGTCCAAGTAGGAGGCTTTTTGGTTCAATCTCCACACTATAGTGTCAACTACTCGTTAACTCAAACCCCACCCCCATGCTAAACCTCTTACCACCTACCCCCTGCTTCGATTAGACCACTTTACTGCCTCCTCTTACCGCCTGCTCTCCTGCCAACACATCTCTTCCACTCGCTTGACCCTTCTCTATTTTCATGTAATTGCCTTTAATATCTCGACACCTGTCCCACACTCACTCAGTGTTGGAATAGGGGAAGAGACAGGGTTCAACACTACAACAATGCACCAACAAAACCCTAACTTCCAACCCTTTCGGAAACACCTGTGAAGTAAATGAAGTCTCACTTGAGGTAGAGGTAGGGGTGGTTGCAAGACTCCAGTGTCTGCAACCTTAGCTGGGACACAGATCTTTGATTACAACATCTTAACAAAGCACTTAGTAGTTACATTTCGTTAATATTCAGCCTTAGTTTACAATGCAGCTAAACCCTAACAACAGATCAACGCAGTATTGATACATATCCAATAGATTCAAGTACTAAGCATACCAACATAGATCAGACCTAGCATGTATTCACATTATTCAACACTAGGATAGAATATTAGATCCTTCTAATTATACATTAGTGCACTTAGCAGTCAATCACATAGACAAGAGAACAACCATAAAGCACATAGAAACCACAACGCGGGATATACATGGTTCACCCCCACCTTGGGGATACATCCACCAACTTTTCTTCTTTATTTCTTTCTGTCAATATTATATATGCACAAAGCCATGATATATTACTCCACAAAGGACACAAGATCTGCACACCTTGTTAGATCCTCCTTCCCTGTATTACAACACAAAGCCTTCCACAGTCTCTTACAATCACTTTCACTTAGCTCTGCAAGTTTCACACAGTATGCACAAAGAAATTACAATTACCACTTGCACTTATCAATTAACACTTAGCACTTAGCATAACATACTTGTCCCTTCTTCGATCACATAGATCAAACTACTTCCTACATGGCCTAACTTTCTATTTATATGTTACAAAATGGGCCTAAACATGTGTAAATCCATGGGTCGACATCCCTATTCCTGTTACATAAGCCTAGAACCTAAAAATCCCTAAAAAGGGGTTGAGATCCCGTGATCTCTGCTTCGACTTGTGATCCGTCTTCAACAACCTATCGAAGTCCCAAAAGTAGTTCAAACATGACCAATGGTCCTCAAACTTGGTCAAGGGCCAACAGGCCCAGAACACTCACCTGTGACTCGTCCCAAGTCACTCTGGTCTGGGTAGTTGTGCTTCAAAATCCTCGAGCTTGGCTTGAGATTCTTCGACCTGTTGCTGTGCCAGGGCCTCCTGCTCAATGAACTCTTAGATGAATTCTTCATTGATAGGTCCCTCTAAACATTGTTCGACTGCAGTGACTATGTTTTCCAACTCAGCACGTCGACCTTCAATGTCCTCAAATAGTTGGCAAGATTCATCCTAGACTAGTTGGAGGCTTTGAGTCACTTCCATGACTTTTCTCTGAATGGTGTGGACCTGTTGTTGAGCAGTGCATTGTTCTTGGGATCGCTTCATCCTTTCAACTGCTGACAGGAACTTCAATTGTTCATGTACTATTGTTTCTTGTTGCTTTTCCTCTTGGATCTATGACTCTAGTACCTTCAGCTCAGTATCTTTAGTGAGTCGCTCATAATTCTGTGCACTGCGAGCACTTAGTTGTTTTCATTCCAAAGCAAATGCTATGATCCTCTTGATTATGCTCCAGGCAGTGGCTTCTCTTTGATCTTGCACGTCCTGTGGGGTACTTGGAACTGTTTGTAGCTTGAGGTTGATGATTCTCTATTGAAGTTTTTGGATAGATTTGGCAAGATGTTCTACTTGATGTTCCACTGGGTCTTCCTCCTTTTTCTCTAAGCCCGTCATAGAGAGAAGTGATCTGCTGACTGCTTCTTTTAATCCCACCTGCTCTACGAGAAACTGCTCTTTCTCTTGTTGGATTTGCACTTTCTCTTCTTCAAACTTATCTTGGAGGGAATCCTTCTCTTGTTGCGCAACTCGACATTGCTCTATGACTACTTTTTGTAATTTCTTTAGAGCCTTTGTGGTCTGTTCAGTTTCTTCTTGTGCGCAATGAAGGCGACCTTTGGTTGCATCATCTAGTTTGCGGAGTTGGGCAGGCTCATCTCCCAACTTAGGTGCTTCTGATGGTGGGGGCACAGTGGATATTGTGTAGCTAGATTGAAGAGTGTTATCCACAATTTTGGTCATCGTGATGATGTTATGATAATGTCATGATGATGGAAAATCAAGCTCTTCATTAAGAACACTTTCCTGAGAAAAGTTACATTTGTCTGCTTCCAGAAATCATGCTTTTAAGGGATGTTCGCAGGCTACCTATACATCTTCCTGCGAGAATGCCTGATTCTCGTAGGTTGCATTAAGCTTGAGTGCAAACAGTTCGCACTGTACCTAATAGTCAGGGTGCGAACATGCTCCAAAGGAAGGAAAAAGATAAAAATCTCGAATCTTCTAGAAACATGAGTTGGCTTCAAATGGTTGTTCAGGTGCTGGCATTCCATATATCTTGGGATCATTTCCTATCCAAGTAACTAATCTATCCTTTCCTATATATTGAAGAGGATGCTCATGGAAAAGGTTAGAAGCAAACTAGCAAGAGATTGATTGGAGAATTATTGAAAGCCTGTATGAAGGACTGACGCTACAACAGCTAGAGACAACAGCAAGGTCATCATAAGTGGTTGATTTTCTTCATGTAGGAGCAAGTGTGTGTGTCAGAGCTAGGAGCCATCGAAAGGAGATCTACGACATCAAGGCTTAGGTTGTAAGTTTCACTTTAAATTAATTCAATACAGTAATATGTCCCTTTCCCATAAAGGTGATGTCACTTTATTACATAATTCCTTGATCATATGTATAGACTAGCTATTGAATGTATTAATCTGCCTTTACTTCGATTGGTTTGGACTGTGGTGATTTGAACGGTACAAGAGAATTGGAGCAAAGCTTGGAACAATAGAGACCTAAGGAAAGCGTTCATAAGGTATGTCCATAATCCTTATCTCTTAGTTCACTCAATAGGCTAGATCTAGGGAAAGTGTATTATTCTGTCCTGTTTTGTTCTAGATCCAGGTTCATGTCCGCACTTACAGATTAATCCTGAAAAAAAATTGGTGACTCCGCTGGGGATCTATCCCTTTGTCTTTATGGTTTTTGAATTTTCTGTGGCCATTTGCTCTATTTCGATTATTCTCCTGTTTTGTCAGTGTCTGAGTCCTCAGGATATCCTGAGAGATCTTCTGGGTCTATAAGCCTGCTTGATTTTTGCTTGCATTTTCAAAAATTTTAATATCTTCAGGAATTCTCGCACTGTGTCCATTGATAGCCTGCGAGAACCAGTCAGGTTCGCATCCTGCATATTGGGTCCAGTGCGAACACCCTGCACCTTGCCTTAAGGTGGCCTGCGAGAATCCTATCTTCTCGCACTGTGTAACACTGCTTGCCTGCGAGCAAGATTTTTGAAAATTTTGAAATCAAGTTTTGACTCTTTCAATTGCTCAGAACAGTTGATTTGTGTCTTTTTGGCTTATTGGATCATTGACTTATACATCTTTTGCTTTAGTTTGCTTGCTTGAACAGATTTAGGGTTTCTAGGTCTTTGTTTCTTTTTGTAACTTGACTTTCTTTTCTTGGCTCTGTTTGGCATTTTCTTTCTCTCTGACTTCTGGAGTTGGATGTGTCTGTGTGGCTGAGAACCAGTGATTGGTAGAGAGTTAAGTGCTTGTGGTTTTCTCTTTTTCTTGGTGGTTCGAAAGAACAAATTTTCATTAGCTTTGGGAAGACTCATTGGTTTGGTTTTCGTTTTTACTTTCATTGAAAGAAGTGGCTAGGTTGTTATTGTTTGATTCTATATGATTTGATTTTCTTTTCTCATTAATCAAAGTTCTTCTTGGAAAGTGAACATAAGTTTTCTTTCAAGATTTTTGTTTTTTGTCATTTTGAAAACATTCTAAAATCAAATTTTAGAGCTTATTGAGGTATTGGAAAAGACATTTAGAGATTGCTCTTTGATAAATTATTATTTGCATAGACATCTGAATGGAAAATTGTGCATTGCATTGAAGTATTCAGATTGATTCAGAAAATGTTCTCTCTCTCCCATAACTAGGATTCATGGAATGAAAAAAATATTATATTTCATCATTATCCTTGCATTATTTGGGTCAGAGTCTCACATCATGAGTTTCACTTCCGTTACCTTTGAGTAATTAACAGCTCTTTAAAACATTGCGTAATCTTAAAATTGATCTAGTAACTTTTTCTAGGGCTCTTTCCACCAACATATTATCTAGGCTAGTGCTTTGGAGTAGGAAGAGAGACACACTCTCCAAAAGATAAAAAAAAAACAATAGTATCTTGAGTTAGGGAGTGTTAAATTCCATTGGAAACATATTGTCCTGGGACATCCTTCTAACACAAGGGTTAAGCACTAGGTCGCATTGGTGTTGGCAGAGTTACTAACCCTGCTTTGTTGACGTCGGTGTAGAGATTGCACGTATTACGGGGATCACTCCGAGGTATACCCACAATTATGAGTGGAAGCCTTTGAGTTGGTTTCGGGCTTGATACCCTGCCCTTGCGTGTGGATCGGACTGACGACTGTTCCCCCAGGCTATACTGTTGTTTGTGGTGACCTTAGTGGCCTATCTCTCTAGGTTCTTACCCAAGGTGAATGTGGAGGGGAAAGTCTTCACGGTACCTGGAATCGACGTTGATCAAACTCACTCGGGCTCCTTGGAGGGTATACCCACGATTTTGTGTGGGAGCTTGCACCAACGCGTAAGTCTGTTAAGCAGGTCGTCAACGTAACTTTTCCACCTTAGCCCCGCCCCTTCTCGTCTTGTTGTTGCGACGTTGGATTTCATCACCAACTAGTAGCTTCAAAATTAGAGGGTATTGTTTGCTTGGTGATTGCTTCTTAGTTTTTGTTTACTAGTGAGTGTTGTTTATTTCTCGAAGCTGACCATAGGATTTTTCTCACGGAACTTGTCGCTTGTTTACAATTGCTCCCCCGTGGAGTTCTCATAGAATGCAAGGATTATCTCTAGAGCATCTGGATGATCCTCAACCTACTGGTACACCTGAGGGTTCACCCCATCAGACTGAAGTCCCTGTGGTTACTTCACCACATGGGGAAACCAGTGAAGTTCCGTTTGTCACCACACCACTTCCACACGTCAAACGAATTGATTCTCTAGATGATTTTCGAGTTACCAATACTATAGAAGATTATCGCATTCATCGTGGTGAATGACCTTCTGAACGATTAAATCCTTCTGAATCAACTGTTGGGCCTTCTCACGGTGTAGTGGGCCAAGATCCTTTTTGGTTCGGTAATTTTCGACGAGTCCTCTTCGGAACAGAGTCACCCCCTGTTTACGCAATCAACCCTCCTGTGTCTCCTGAGACAGAAAATACACCTGAGACTACTACTTATCATTTTTTTCTTCCTCCCGAGATGGCCCATCTCGCAAATACTACGAGTGTTCAAACCGAGCTTACTGCTACTAATCTCCCTCCTATCAATACCCAACGAATACCTGATGTCATCCCGACATTACCACCCGGTTACCATGCGCTAAATGCTCTGCTGAATCCTCCTAATCCAACACCTCCACAAACTCCAACCGGTTCTCCAGGTGGTCCTCCTTTTACTGGGTATGATGTTCCTCATTTTATTCTGACACTCCCTCCTCAATTTTTTCCTTCTGGCAATTCTAATTTTAGTGGCACTATCCCGATTGTTGCACCTAATGTACAGATTCCTGTTGGTGGACAGGATGGTACGGTTCCTTTTCCCTTTCCTGGACACAACACAGTTACTACACAACCTACGGTTGGCACACAACTTCCGGGTGGAACTATACCTACAGTAGGGGTTCCAACCTCACCCTTTGGACAAAATATACCTCCTGAATTGGCCCAGTATTGGACTCAACTTTTACAAAGTTTTCCTCAGAATGCTGGGGGGCAGCAAGCTGTTCCTACAGTTGGCCAACCTTACCCAGGAGTAACTAATCCTATTTGGGGTTCGGGTCAGACTACTCAACCCCAGGTCCCTGCTCAAACTCAAGGTTATAATCCTTGGGGTTACTATCCTATTCGCCCACCACAGAATCAGCCAGGGGCTTCCCTCTACGGACAGTCTTCTTATGCTCCTACTGGTTTTCCGACAGGGCTTCCACCCCAAATCCACCAGTACCCGCAAGTAAACCGATAGTTGCCTTTTCTTGCTACCTTGGATTTGCCGGATTTGTCTAGGATCCTGAATGATCCTATCTGTCACTCTCCTCAATGGCCTGCTATCCCTGCTAAGCTTCCTTCGGATATTCTGAAATTCGATGGCAAGCCGGGAGAGGACCCAAATAATCATGTCATGACTTTTCATTTATGGTGTTCGTCCAATTCACTGATGGATGACTCCATTCGTCTACGTATTTTCCAACGAACCCTGACCGGTTCGGCTGTGAAGTGGTATATTGAATTACCACGAGGTTTCTTTTCTGATTTCAACACCTTAGCTATGGATTTCCTCACACATTACCAGTTATCGATCCATTACGATACTGGGACTRAGATCCTAACCTCTTTCAAACAAACGAAAGGTACTCACATCTCAGATCACATACATGAGTGGAGATGGAGACGACGTCTCATCAAACTCGAACTCCCTGATCAKTTACTGGCCGAATGGTTCACGAAATATTTTGTGAACGAGATTGGTAAAGACATTGCTATGGGTGGTGTTTTTACAGAGGAGCAGGCTATAAGTCACGCTCAGTATCTTGATCTCGTTTATTCGCAAACAAGAACACTCTAYGATTTACTGCTTGAACTACCTCATCCTGGTACTTCCAGCACTTCGACTGCTCCAGCTGCCTCACATGCAGCTGATGGTGTGATTGGTACTGCTCATACCCACTCACACTCTGTTTCAACCACAACCCCCAAATCCACATCTTCTAATGTTCATAATGCCCCATCTCCTGCTCCTCCCCCCGGTAAAACCTCTAAAGTGAACGCAGTTCAATATACACCGACCAGTAAAAATAAATCAAAGAAAGGGAGAGGCAAGAATAAGGGGGGTAAGAATAATAATCCAACCGAACAAACTACAAATGCTCCTGTTGAAGAGTGGGATAAGCGCAAACCTCACTACCCTTGTCTTATCTGCGGTGACGATCACTATACCAAGGATTGTCCTCGACGTGCCGAAGTTTCTAAGTTCCTTCAAGGAATGCCAAAACCACCTACCCCACCAGTCTTGTCTCAACCTTTCCCGTCTCAGCAACAGGCCTCGTTGGTCATCCATGAACAACCTTATACTTCTACCACATCATATGTTTTGATGTGCACCGGTGATTCTAAGAAGAATGACGTTGTGATTGCAACTAGAGCTAAAGACTATACTCCTTCTAAGGAGAAGGTTGACGATTTACCTCTCGATCTGGTACAAGCCTCTCCGCCAAATCCACCTACGAACGGTCCTCTTCATCTCGAAAGACCGAGTCTTGATACAATCCTACGACCCCCAAAGGGTGTTGTTCGCAAGTCGGCATTCAATCCTCATGCTCGTGCGGCCTAGAACTACAGTATTGTGGAAGATCTGGCCCAAGCACCTTCAGCGATGTCTGCCCTTGAGGTCCTTCAGTATTGTCCTGCACAACGAAGGGCCCTGTTGAAAGCTATAGGTGGAATTGACCCTACGGATTCGAATTTGATAGTCTTTGACTTGGATGAGCATGTTCCAAGGTTACCCCCCCAGCTTTCTTTTCAGATACAAGTTATTGTCGCTGACAAGAGCATTTGTCGGATAGTTTTTGATGAGGGGGCCTCTACGTGTGTAATGTCTCTTACTTGTTGGAAAGCCATTGGCTCTCCTCCGTTAACGGAATCACAAAATACTCTGAAAGCCTTTAATGGCTCCGGTTTTAAGCCTTACATCATTCTTTCCTCGTTTCATGTCACGTTAGAAGGTAAGACCGTCCAAGTTGAAGTGGAGGTTTTTGATTCTCCCTTAGATTATAATCTTCTTCTTGGTCGTAGCTGGGAGATTCCATGCACGCTGTTGTGTCAACACTTTTCCGTGTCCTACGATTTCCTCACCAGGGAAATGTTGTTACAGTTGATCAACTTGCCTTCTTTAATTCCGATACTCGCACGGGAAATGTGCCGTTTATAGCTAAAACCCCACTGGGTTACGAGAATGTTGGAGTCGGTCTCTTAAAAGACTCTTTGTTAATGGGTACTTTTCCCATACCACCACCACCCGATATTCTATGCCCGTCAGTTGCTTCAATTAATATGATCTCCGTCATTCCTCACAAGCTTCTCATGTCTTTTGACCCTTGGATAGTCCCTGATCCAAGAGATCATTCTCATTTCGACGACGTTATGTCGTTAAGTCTGATTAAGTCTACTTATCACGCGATTCAATCGGCAACACCTTCTACATCCTCTCCGGAGGAGTTGTCTCCTGATCCTTTCCGTGTCTTCTTTCCCACTGATGAGATGATTATGTTCATCATGGCCAATACGCCTTGGGATGATGGGCATCATCGTTCCATACTGTTTCTGGAACAACACACTCTCGAGAACTACCAACAGATTTTGACTCCGTCGACTGTTGTTGTCACAATGACTGTTCCTGGATCTACACATGATGTGTTTGTGGAAGGGAGCCTAAGTAATATTTCTCCTACGATTCCCATTGATATTTCAGTTAAACCTGGGATAGTTGAAAATGTTCACATTGGAGCTTTGTGTTCTCCAGAGGAAATTGTCACCTATACTGCTTTGTTCAAAGAATTTCGTGATGTTTTTGCCTGGAGTTACGAAGAGATGCCAGGTATCGACCCGTCTATTGTTGTGCATGAGATAAAAACGTACCCTAGAGCTAAACCAGTATGGCAGCGCCTCCGTCCTGTCCACCCACGTAAAGCGGCAGCCATTAAACTCGAAGTTGAAAAACTTCTGAAAGCCGGTTTTATTTATCCCGTGGCCTTGACAGAATGGGTTTCCAACCCTGTACCGATTGATAAGAAAGGTGGTAGTATACGTGTTTGTGTCGATTATCGGGATATTAACAAAGCCTTTCCGAAGGAAAACTTTCCGACCCCTTTTGTCGACCAGATCGTCGATGACTGTGCCGGTAGTGAAATCTTTTCCCTCATGGATGGATTTTCCAGCTATGATCAGATTAACATCTCTCCTGAGGACCAACATAAAACTGCATTTATTTGTCCTTGGGGTACTTTCACCTACAGAAAACTTCCGTTCGGTCTGAAGAACATAGGTGCCACGTTTCAGCGTGCTATGTCTTATGCGTTTCACGATATAAAGCATAGAGTTCAACCTTATTTGGACGATTTGCCGGCTCATTCCTTACGCCGAGTCGATCACCTTAATCATCTTCGAGCAATTTTCGTTCGTTGTCGGTTCTATCGCATTCGTCTAAACCCTCATAAATGCGTCTTTTATGTAGAGTCCGACCGTCTTCTCGGTTTCATTGTTTCACGTCAGGGGATCTGGGTAGATCCGATTAAGGTTGAGGCAATTCTCAATCTTCCTCCTCCTTCTTCACTGCGCCAGTTACAAAGTTTGCAGGGGAAAGCAAACTTTATTTTTCGTTTCATACCGAATTACGCCAAGATTACTCGTGGTTTCACACGTCTTTTAAAGAAAGGTTGAGAGTTTGTTTGGGATAAAGTTGCCAACAACGCTTTCAAAGCTTTAAAGTTGTCCCTTACAAAAGCTCCTCTTCTTTTCCCTCCTGATTATAGTCGAGATTACTTTCTTTATTTGGCAGCTTTTGAGTATACCATCGGCATGGTCCTTGTTCAAGAGGATGACAACCACGATGAACATGTTATATATTACTTGAGTAGAAGTCTATCATCAACGGAAGTCAAGTACCAACATGTTGAGAAACTGGCTTTGGCTGCTGTTCAAGAAGTTCAACGATTTCGTCATTATATTCTGTCCAGAAAAACTACCGTGATTTTGCATTGTAACCCCATGCAACATATATTAACACGTCAATTGCTGGGGGGCAAGTACTCCAAGTGGATAGTCATTCTCCAGGAGTTCGACTTGGAATTCGATCACGCCACGTCGAAGAAATCCTTAGTTTTTGCTGAGTTAATTTGTGATTTTCCCCACACTGCCACGGAAAATGTACCAGTCGATTCGTTACCTGATGAATCACTTTTCCTTATCAGTACTGATGATATTTGGTACAGAGATATCATTATATATCTCCAAACTCAAACTTTCTAGCCTGCTTTGTCCAGTAATGAACGACGTCATATACGTTATCAGGCTCGCCAATACATTATCCTCGACGATACTCTCTATCGTCGAGGCATTGACTCTATCTTTCGGCGTTGTTTAACTTTTGACGAGGCTGAAAACGCTTTGAATGACTGCCATTCAGGAGTATGTGGCGGTCATATTTCTGGGTATGCTACTGCCCAGAAGATCTTACGTGCATGATACTTTTGGCCTTCTTTGTTCAATGTTTGCATTACTGCAGTTCAGAAGTGTCATGCCTGCCAGACTTATCAACAGAAGATTCGGTCACATCCTGCTCCCCTTCATCCTGTAGTCTCGGTAGGTCCTTTTGCTAAATGGGGCATTGATTTCATGACATGTCACCCTCACTCGGCCGGGGGGCATGGTTATATTATTGTAG
>ML786556.1:632334-649060 GCA_009831015.1 Picea engelmannii | reverse complement strand
TTCAGGTCATCTCACCATTTTCGCTATAACTTTTTTTCTATAATGATTCAGATCCTAAAATTTCTATGAAAGTGAGAAAACATATCCAAGTATCTGTGGTTAAAAATTCATCTTGTGGGTCGTTGTATTTTGGGAGTTACACTATGTGGAAAATAGGGTTTGTGGCCAGTCCTGAAACTAGTCAAAATCAGGTGTTTCGTGTAAAAACGTCATAACTTCTTCATAACAGATCCAAATTCAGTGAGACAAAATGTTTTGGTTAGGGTACAGTCTTTAGTATTTTTTTTAACAGGTTTATATCATTTCACCAAATATTTTGTGTGGGGCATGCTCTACAAGGTCGCTCTCTAGAATAAGCCAGAATTCAGCAAGGTATGCCATTTTTGCTATAACTACTTTCCTGAGAGGTTCCAAGTAGTTCCACTTGGAGGAATTGCATAAAACACACTGAAGAACATTATGTATCAGTTTCATAGCTTTATACATTACAAGTTCAAAGTTATGATTACTTCAAGTTAGGTTTGTTGACTAATCCAAAACTAGGCCTATGAGACTAAAGAAAAGTTTGATGAAAATGCAAGTCTCTTGTTGTTAAAGTTAAGGAAGGTTTGGAGGAATGTGATCAGATACACCAGATCTATTACAGAGCTACAAATCATATTTTGATGATGAAATTGATGAGGGCTTTTGGTTGAGGTACATGTTGAGTACATGGTTGAGACAGTAGTTGATGAGTTGGCACATACATGAGGTGTATAGTTGATGATGTTGGTACATATTGATGAGTCATAGTTGATGAGTAGTTGACACATGATTGGTATGCACTTGGTTATGGTATAGGTTGGTGCATGGTTGATGCACTTATTTATGGTACAGGTTGATTACAGGTTGGTGCATGGTTGATGCACTTGTTTATGGTACAGGTTGATGCATGGTTCAGACTTATTGGTATAGGTTTACAATAGTATATCTCACAGTGATAGTGTGACAGTGGTTCCATCATTCTACTTCTACTACAGGGTGGTAGGACGGGGCAAGGACAGGTGGTTGTAGCCACCTTCTGGTTGTAGCCGGAGAACATTGGGGGTTGTAGCCTCCTTCTGGTTGTAGCTAGAGATTTGGGGAGTTGGAGCTTCCCTCAAGTTGTAGCCTGAGAAACTAGGAGGTTGGAGCCTCCTTCCAGTTGCAGCTGGAAAACAAAGGAAGTTGCTTCTTCCAATGAATGTAATTCTTCAAGACATATAAGAAAAAGAATTCCATGGTTTTCTCCCGATTTGGGTTTCCACGTAAAACACTAGGGTACTATGCATGTGTGTGATTGTTTATTTATTACTGCTCATTATTGGATAATAATTCTACATTGATATAACATTTGAAGAAAAAGGATTATAATTACATTATTACTGATTCACCCCCCCTCTCAATAATCCAACACATGGCTGGGGGATTATTTTTGAGTTCTTCCCATTTGTCCTGGTCATATACTTGTAAGGAGAAAGAATGCTATAATTCTTGCGGTCACCTTGGTTGAAGTCATTGAAATTCAACGTCATGATCTAATCTTGCTGTGTTCAGACTACACGTATCCCCTTTGGGAGGTACGCAGTAACCATTATGTAATCAAAGTCCCTCGGTACACTATCATGACTCACCACATCGGCCAATGGTGGGATGTAGTTGGGTAATATGGTCGATATTAACTTCATGTTTTCTAGATCATCTTTGTTCTTAGTTCTCTTCTCTATTATCGGTCGGGATGATTCAGATCCGTGAGAAGTTGATGGAGAGGCTTGCACTCCTCGTGTCAATGAAGATTGAATTACTATGGACACCACTCTCTCATCCATCATATCAATTAAAAATTCCTCGACTGACTTCTCCACAATGCCGAGCTTGTCTAAAATGCACGCTCTCGATCGGAAAACTCAGGTGGATGGATGAGTGCTCAAAGAAATAGAATCAGTGTTGATCTTACTAAGCATAGCATGGTAGCAATGGGTTCTCTTGTTACCTTTGATACAATTTGCGAAATTTTTCTCGGTGCAACAGTCGAGGGACTAAGTAGACACGATGTAACGAATCTCTCCAATGGATAAGAAGCTTTCCATCAATGCAGTTATGTTCGTTGTGGCACGGTCCCAATGGTTCGATGGTAATGTTTCTGGCCATAAATATTGTTTTAACCATTCTGGAATTCCATTCCAATGACTATAATGATTCCAACGGTCATATCGCTTCACCATGGCAAAGTGCCATGGGGCGTTGTTCAGATATCCGGTGAAGTTCTAATTTTTCAACTCTTCCTTCCGCGAAGTTCCCTCTATGCCCTTCTGTAACTTTTTGACCTTTGTTCTCTTCTTACTAAGTTTTCTAGACTTCTTTCCGGTGATCTTTGTCTTGGTATTCCTTTTTCCATTCTGATTCTTGTCCACTTTTGGCATAACAACTTCGTTCCATTCAAATTCTTTCATAGGATTAGAGAGTAATACTTATTCTCTATCTGGGTAGGTTCTCTACTCCTTTGTGAATATTCTTGTGTTATTTCAACTTCGTGATCCAAGTTTCTGGTTCTCAGTAGCTTCAATCTGTTCTCCTGTTCTACAATCAAGTGTGTTATCCTCCTAGTCATGAAATATTTTAATTCCTTCCTTTTCTGTTCTAGGGCCTCCTCTTGTTTTCTTCTGGTATGATATTTTTTGATCCAGGTTTTTCCTAATAACATAGTAAATGGGGCATTGTTCTCAATAAATCTAACAACATCAAAATATTCCTCTGTCGAAGCTCCATAAGCACTCATAGATACATGGGTGAGTCTTCCACATAGGGTTATTATCTTTCCCCTGAATAATCCTATTCCCCCCAATGAAGGAATTGTATTAGGCTTTCCTAAAGCTTCCCAAGTTATTTCTGTCATGATATTTACCTGTGTTTCCTCATCCAAAACACAGTCTATATCGAAGTCTCCTATTCTTTCTTCTATGCATTCTTTTTCTTTGAATATCTCTGATAAGTTGATATCTCTATGATCATTTAGGGTTTCTTTCATTTGCAGTAGTACAGTCTCTGATTTTGTCTGGGGTTCTGCCATGGTCTTAGTTTCATGACCTTTCTCAAGGTTTTCTTGTCTCATATTCATTCTGTCAACCTTAGCAATCATTCTAGGGAAATCTAAAACTTCATGGTCCATATCCTTACAACAAAGACAACTAGGTCTTATTCTAGGGAATTCCTTAGCAAGATGTCTCGGTCTTTTGCAACTGTAACAAAGGGTTACTCCTCTTTTTTTTAAATGATCTTCAGCCTTTCCTGTACTGTGCACTAGGATCATAGTAGCTAACTTGCAAAAAATTATTTATAGGATCCTGCATCCATTTGTTAGTACAAACATTCTTTATATGCATAGGAATAACACATCTTTCATTATTTCTATCAGATCTACTCATATCAAACCTTCTCTCTTCTAGTTCTTCCCTAGTTTTCAGAATAGGATAACATTTATCAAACATACCTAGATCCATACTCTTGAAACAAAAATTTCCACTAATCTTACTTTCAATAGAGCCCAAAGCTTCTAAATCTAAAACTTTTCACTCTTCTTACCTTTATCAGAGAACAAAGCTTCTAGATCTAAAACTTTTCACTATTCTTAACTTTATCAGAGCACAAAGCTTCGATATATTACCTCTTTTCTTGGGATATGACTTCTCTTCTTAGCACAAAGATTTACAGGTCAAGTAGAATATTACGCACTAAGGAAACAAATCTACACACATAGCTTTCTTTATTTCCTTCAGTTCCCAACAATCATAGTTTCAGGTCCCAGAAAGGGAACCATTTGTTGGCACAGGGCCAGACCCAGGGTTCAATGGTACAACAACACACCAAAAAAACCCTAATTAATGACCCTTTCAACAACACCTGCGAAGAATATGAAGTCTCACCCGAGGTAGAGGCAGGGGTGGTTGCAGAACTCCAGTGTCTACAACCTTAGCTGGGACACAGATTTGTGATTACAACACCTTAACAAAGCACTTAATAGTTACAGTTTGTTAATATTCAACCTTAGTTTACAACACAACTAAACCCTAACAACAGATCAACACAGTATTTATACAGATCCAATAGATTCAAGTATTAAGCATACCAACATAGATTAGACCTAGCATGTATTCACATTATTCATCACTAAGCTACCATATTAGATCCTTCTAAGCATACATTAGTGCACTAAGAATTCAATCACATAGACAAGAGAACAACCATAAAGCACATAGAAACCACAATGCAGGATATATGTGGTTCACCCCCACCCTAGGGATACATCCACCAACTCTTCTTATTTATTTATTTTTGAAATATTCTACATGCACAAAGCCATGATATCTTACTCCACAGAGGACAAGATATCTGCACACCTCACTAGATCCTCCTTCCCTATATTACAACACAAAGCCTTCCACAGTCTTTTACAATCACTTGCCCTTAGCTATGCAAATTTCACAGAGTATGCACAAAGAAATTACAATTAACACTGCACTTAGAAATTAACACTTAGTATTTAGCATCACATACTTGTCCCTCCTTCGATCACATAGATAGAACTACTTCCTACATCTCCTAGATTTCTATTTATACATTAAAAAATGGGCCTAAACATGGGTAAACCCATGGGCCGACATCCCCATTCCCGTTACATAAGCCCATAACCCAAAAATCCCTAAAAAGGAGCCAAGATCCAGTGATCTCTTCTTCGACTTGTGCTCCTTCTTCAACAACCTATCGAAGTCCCAAAAGTAGGTCAAACATGACCAAGGGTCCTCAAACTTGGTCAAGGGCCAACACTCATATCTTTTCCTATCACATATCCCTTTTTCCTATGATTCTTATCATATCCTTCCATGTGTCTCCCTCTCCATGTCACCCTTGTCAATGTAGTCATGTTTCCCTCTACCACCATAGCCTCCACTCTGCCTCCACGTCATCTTCATGTGCCATATTACCTCTTTCCCATTATGCCTCAACTCTCGCATGCTAGCACCCACGTTTTCCCAGTCACCCCTTCGCCAACCATAGCTTTCACTTGACCGTCGATCGTCCACTATATATTTCAAGCCTTAGTCAGCCACCTCGCCAGTCCCCCATCATCAGCCTCCACGCCCACCTACCACCTTCTGGGTCAGCACCCAACAAATCTCAGGTGGCAGATATTCACAGGGTACGGTCAACATGTTTTTCATGTGGCAGGTTGTCTCTGCCCACTCTGATCCCAATGAAGTAGTTAATGAAAACAAGGAAGGTGGTTGAGACATCGTCTCTTTCCATAAATAGAAGGCCAGAAAGGGACCAATCACAAAAGAAGGATGTCAGTCTAGTCTAACTAGAGATCACATCTGAAAGAAGACTGCATGGGCATACTGACTAACGTCTACATGCACAACCTAATAGAGAATATCACTAATGAAAATCCTTGAACGCATGACATGATTGTGCCTCAGGAAATAAGAGTCAGTTCTAAGTATATGTAGGCATTTTTTCCATTTTTTTATGGTCGATGGTTGAGCTAGGCTCCCGCATTGTAAACATTTGATGAAGTTTCTGGTTCTTTGTTATGTATTGTGATATAATACTTCTTGTTTAATGAAATTCAACTTATTTTCATCTTACTTGCCTCTGATACTGAAGTGTCTTTGATTGAAGGATTCACATGGATTGTTTTCGACTGTATTGTAATGTATGTTTGATTGCAACACTGTCTTTAACGTTCTTTAGTTTCCTGAAGTTTTGAATCCAAGAGGATCTTGTATTTGAATCTTTTCCTCCTTAGGTTGTTGGAATACTTGAGGTCCATAGCAGAACTTTACATTTTCTCCTCAAGTTCTTCCTCCTACTCACCCTTACTACAACTCACTGATGGAAGTTGAATCGAGACCTCACCTACATGTGTACACTGGTCCAGTTTTCTGAGTTAAAACAATATTATCCTGGGTCTGGGCCCATTCGACCACTTCAAACTTATTCATTGTGACATACAAACTAATGGGTATTGGGCTTACCTACAATGCAATCTGGAGGTGACTTCTAGTGCTAAATTTTTGGGCACCGTTGCTGGGGACGAGTTGAATATTTTCCTTGGGATAGAATGACAATGATCTTATGATTCTAAAGGTGCATCAAACATCAAAACCATTGAATATTGCAACCTGCACCTAGTGAATCCATTGATGCGACCCCACTATTATAGTTGTGTCTTCCAGAGGTAGACACACGAGGTCTACTCCACAACTACCTCTAGCAACACCTGAAGATGACCCAAAGAATATTATTAGAAGATGAAAGATCTTTCAGGAAAGAACTTTAATTGATATACCTAGTGATTCTGGTAATTTTCATAATCCTCCTTTCACAACTCTAGTAGTTATTTCTCATTTTCCTATTACACCATCTATTGGAGCTTCTAGAAGTTTAAGTTTTGGGAGTTTTCCTACTAGTTTCCCCTCTCCCAGTTTTCGTGTGGAAGGATTTGACACTCCTATTCCCATAGGATTTGTACCCTGGTCTGAACCCATAACCCCTAAATATTTTCCCACTTTGAGCTTCACTAATCCTCCTCCTGTTAAAATCACTACTTTTACATAGAGGGACACCTTTGTTCCCTCAAGCCCTGTAGCTTTTTCCTCAAATCCTCTGTTGTTTCCCTTTCCTCTCGGAGGCTCAATTATAGCCTCCCCTATTCAAGCTACATATCCTCTTAGTTCTCCTCCAACTATCATCCCTATGGTAGGTGATAATCCCCCTAGGATCATAATGGATTCCATAGTGGTTGCAAGATATTCCCTTCTAATATTACCTCAGCCAATGAATGCTCTCTTTGATGGAGATTACCTAAAATACATGCCCAAATTCATAGGAGAAGAAGACAAAAATACTGAATAACACCTTGCTACCTTCTACACTTATGCAGATAATCTAAATATTGAAAATAGGGATGTGTGGATGAGAGTCTTTGTCCAGAGCCTTGATAGCGAGGATAGGAAATGGTTTAGGGGATTGACCCTTGGATCCATCATTGGTATTGAGGCTTTAGATGATGCTTTCTTGAGATAATGGGAGGATAAAAAAGACTTTATGTATTATATCACAAAGTTCGGGTCCCTAAAGAGAAAACAAGGAGATTTTGTATCTGATTTCTCCAAAAGATTCAACAAAATGTATAACAAGATCCTCGTTGAGATAAATACTACAGAAGCCTCTGTCAAAATTACTTATGCTAGTGCTTTCGACCCTGATTTCTACTTCCTACCAAGAGAGAGAAGAGATACTTCCTTGGCTCATATGCAAGATGCAACTTTGGAAGTAGAATCAAACATGTTGGCAGTTGACATAATTAGGAATAAAGATGATAGAGACAGAGGAAGGGGGAGATATGAAGCTTCAACCTCTGGTTCCTTTGCATCCCATCCTCAAGTAGATGAATTGACCAAGCTGGTAAAATCTCTTTTGACAGAAATGGAGAAGATGAAATTCGAGGAGAAGCAAAGTCATAAGAGTGTTGAAAATTATGATAACAGAGGTAACTTCAAAATACCAAATAATACCCCTCAGATACTTCCAAGAGATCCTCAAAATAGAGATAGGGATGATCAGAAAATCCAAAACCCTCTCCAAAATAACCTCGTTGTTGATGAAAAAGGAGAGGAAGAAGAGCTTGATCCTGAAATCCATTGTCTTGGAGACACCTCCCCATTTCCCCATTTAACCCAATATGCATACAAGGATTCCCTCATGGACAACCAAATAAATGAGCTGAGTAAAAGGGAGAAGGAAAGTAGTAGTCCCAATAAATATAAACTTGGATCTAAGAAGAAAGAAGGGAAGTATGACATCCCTAATCATCCTTCCAGAGCAATGAATCCTACTAAAGACGCAATAAACAACAACAAGGAAAATAAAGCACAGAACCCCTCAGCAATAGCCAAAGGTCCTGTCCCAGAAGTGAGATAAATTATGAATCCCCCCTCCTATTTTATCTTTGAGAATGAAATTCAAAATATTAGGATCCCTGTACCCCTTTCAAGGCTGGTCAACCACGAAGATTTTAAAAGGTCCTTCTCTAAACTGTTGCAGTCTAAACCATCATGTCATTCCATAGACTCAATAAACCTTCAAGATGAAAATCCAGTAGTCATATTAGGTCCTTTGATAGAAGATAGAGATGATTCATCCCCTCCCTTATATACATCTCTGAACATACATGACAAGGTGCTACATAATTGTTTGATGGACTCATGGGCATCTCATAATATCATGCCCAAAACTATCATGGATGAACTTGGATTAGAAATCACAAAGACTTACCATGACTTGTATTCTTTTGATTCTAGAAAAGTGCAGTTTATTGGGGTCATCAAAGATCTGGTTGTGACCTTGTTTCAGTTTCCCATGAAATGTGTGGACATGGATATCATAGTAGTTGATGCTCCCCCCAAGTTTGGCATGCTCTTGTCAATATCTTGGATAAAGAGTGTTGGCACAGGGTTAGACCCAGGGTTCATCTCTAATAGCATAGAAACAAGCTCTAACTACTGGCCCTTTCGGCAACACCTGCGAAGCAGATGCAGTCTCACCTGAAATAGAAATAGGGGATTGCAGAAGATAAGTGTCTACAACCAGAGGAAATGAAAGTGTAATCAAGGAAACCGCACACGAAGATCAGATTATTCTTTTCAAGCATAAACCTACTTCGCATAGTTATATATCAGATCTAACATACTAATGCATCATCAGAGTAACAGAAATAAAGAACACAACATCAGTCACTCACAACACAAGTTATACATGGTTCACCCTCATCGTAGGGCTACATCCACAGAACTTCGATTTATAATATATTAGGTGAAATCTTACATTTCTATGTGCGCTTTTAGATTGTAGATCTTCTCTCCTTCTCTCTTCTCTCTATCTCCCTTCCCTGTGCACCCAGTTAAAGGGTTGATCTTCGCACCCAGATGAATACCTTACAACACCAAATTCTCTCATAGCACAATAATTCTCTCTCTATATTAACAACAATGAAATCGGAACTAACCCATCCCAGGTCCTCTTGACCTTTATTTATACATTACAATAGCTCACCGAAATCCTTAGGCCAAAACCTATGTGTCAAAACCCTAGGTGTATAAAACCCTAGGTCAACTTGACCCATTTGTTTAGGGCTTCGCTAGCCTATATTTCCTCCCTTCTCGTGAGGTTCTCCAAAGCATCTACCGATGGATTTTTTTGCTTGCTGAGTTGTCCATGATCCACCTTCCTTGTCGATCTCTCTTCCTCGATCTCCTCATCCAATGGCATTCTCTCTCGAACATCGCTCCATCTTTTCTGATTATTTATCCACTTCGACCTGATCTCAATCAAGTTTCCTTCCATGCAGTTTGCATTTCACCTTTTCTTCTGTAATATTCACTTTCTTCCATAACCAAGGGCCAAAAAAACCCCAACACTCACCTGTGACTCGTCCTGAGGCACTCTGATCTGAATCTTCTGTTGTACCTTGACATCAGACTACGTAGCATAGCCTGTGCTTCCTGCTTTGTTCCTCCACCCTATGTATAGACTAACTTTCTTGTGTATAGTAACCAATCTCAACTGCACCTTGTACCTAGACCCTTCTCCTTCTATTTTTACCGAGAGCTGTGAGGAAGCTCGTTGTCATAGTTCAATTTCAACCGGATCCCATTCAACAATCTTTCCTTCTACTCCCCATTCAAAGTCTTCAGCTAAGCAACTCCTTCTTTTGTAACATAGGCAACCTCATATGGACCAAGCTAATGTTTTTTTATCTTCCCTAGATGCTTCATGAACTTGCTATCATATACCAATACCATATCTCACTTAAATGCTTTCTTCTTGATATGCCTGGCATGGTAGGCCTTGTCTCGTTCCTTCTGAATTTGCTGATGAAATCCTGCAATCAATTTGTCTTATTCTAGTTCGACCAACTGTGAGAGCCTCTCTTGAACAACGTCAATGTCATCCATATCTATAAAGGCTGCAATTTTTAAGCTAGGAACTAAATATTCCATGGGTACAACTGCTTCTAGGCCATAAACCAACTTAAAGGGAGTCTGTATTGTCAGCTTCTTACAAGTGGTTCTATAGGCCCATAACACTGTTGATACTCTCAAATCCGAGTCATCTCTGTTTACACAGCAAATATTCATCAACATTGTCTCCAAGATATTGTTTAAGTCTTTAACTGTACCATTCGCCTGTGGGTGGTATGGGGTTCTCTTCTGATGGTGAACTTCAAATTACTGAGTCAAGGATTCAATAGTCTTATTAATAAAATGTGTCCCTTTATCACTCATGAGGATCTTTGGGCATCCAAACCTAGTTATGATATCATCAAATAGGAAACGTGCAGCTGTAGTTGCACTACAATCCTTAACTTCTCTTGCTTCTGCCCATCTAGTCAAATACTATGTTGCAATGATGATGTATCTGGCTCTTGTGCACTTCCCTGGTGGGTTTATAGGTCCCACGAGGTCAATGGTCCATTTCTGAAATGCTTGTAAGGTTAGCTAGGGTACTAACTGTAATGTCCCCAAGCCCGAGCCCTGTTGTAAATCATGTTTATTAAATGAATTGTAATTATGTTTTATAGGTTGGTGAGACAAGTTTATATAAGATGGTGTGCCTATGTGATTATTAGGCTAGAGAGCCTAAGTGTTGAAGGCCAAGAGACCGGTTTTGTACATGTATCTATGCACATTATTAATAAAAATATAAACACCATTGCATGCAGACTGACCACGATGAATGAGTGATGGGGGACTAAGCTTCCACAGAGTGGGTAAGGGATTAGGGGATGGAAGGTGGGAAGAGGGGATAAGTTTTGAGCCTAGGGGCTTAAGTCATTGGGAATAATATTTTAATATTATTCCAAAAATACCATGTGAAATATGTGTTTTATCCTAAGTTCTTTTGAAATGATAAGTGACTTCCAAGTGGGGAGGAACGCATGCTGATGGAACGCATGTGGTTTCATGGGTGACAAGTGTCAACCCAAGTGCATGCAGTGAAAATTGCTGAATTGAGCCGTGATGGGGGTTCCTCCTCCAGTCGATTGTCGATCATATGAATGTGAGTCTGGTCTGACCTTTACAGAAGTACCCTCATGCAATTCATGGGAGGAGGCCTATGTTTGTGTTAGTTTCTAGGAAAGCTAATACACCCCCTGCCTCTGTTCTGAATGGTGGAGTTTGAGTCGACCCCTGCGTGGATTGTTTGTCACATGTCCCTGAGAAACCATAACCATGAGTCTATCCCAAGTTGTCATATTGAGAAAACCGAAGTGTCCCATTCTTGTTGAGCCTGGTTATGCTGTTGTGCCTGTCTGTTGCTACCCTGGGGTGTTCGAATCTGGGTTCTAGTGGACTGTGGTGGATGAGCAGTGCTTGACTGCATGTGGATTGTTGGCCAGTATATACAACACTCTCTCTAGGGGAGAGAGGTGGTTGAGGTTGAAAGGATAGGTTTCCTGGCTTGTGAGCGACTCTCTCCAGGTGAGAGAGTGCACAGAGGAAGGAGAGAGCTCCTAGAAGGAACCCTGTTGCTTCCATAAAGCTCGAAGATTTCTGGTCCAGTCTATTGCTAAAGCCTAAGGCAAGGAAGGTTAGTATTTGAAGGACTGTCTAGGTGACAGAGAAGGTGTATACTCCTGGGGTGGAATAGGCATGTGGGGAAAGAGAGTCTGTGGGTAGTGGGAATAAGTGGTTCTTGGGAGAGGATCCTTCCTTGTGACTGTGTGTTTTCCCTGTAACCTTAGGCTAGCCTAGGATTCCTTACCTGGGGTGGAGCTTAGTCCCAGCTCAGGGGTGACCCACTGCTGAGCTTGATGAGCAGCGTGGTCTAAGGCTGGGAGGTTTGTAGAAGGCTTGTACGGGGTTGGTGGAATTACCACAGTTTCAAAGATATGTATCAGCTTATGCTTTAATTATGTTTTGCATACCTTTGTTAACTATATTTACCATGTATTCCATTGTAATCATGAATTACTATTAATTCCATTAAATCTTCATGTTAGCAGTAATCTAGTGCTTACTCTGAGTTAAATGTGTTTCATTTGTTTAAAATGCATTTTATATATAAATAAGTATGAGATTGTTGTTCCACACAGTAGCGTTGGCCTAGCCCTAGGGATGATGGTTGAGGGAGTGTTACAGAATGGTATCAGATCCATGGTTTCAATGATGAGCCTGGATGGGCCGGGTAAGTGGCCTTTGGACCGAGGTTTTGAGAATAAATTGCGTCCAAAGGACTAATTTCAGACCTCAGAATGTTTTTTGAGTGTTAATGGGCTACTTGACCGTATTACAAAGCTCAGGAGGTGTAGCAGTATTATAAAAACTATAGTTGGTGTGGTATATGGCCATAGGGAGAGAGAACTCCACACCATAAGTGTTGGAGCCATAGAACCTGTTCGGGAGGAAAGGAGAACCCTCACGACCATGAGATCTGGAGAATGTGCATAAGGCTTGAAACCCTTTGGAGTTGCACAGGAGTGTAGAAATAGCGGTACGCAAAATCACAAAATCATGATGACCATCTATTAGAGGGACATGTGGCTATTGGTCATCATTTCAGCATCCGAGAAACCAAAGGGAAATATCCCTCATTGTCGCAAGTCACGAAACCCCAATTATCGAAAACCCGAAAACCCGAAGTCCTGA
Organism: Picea engelmannii; assembly: GCA_009831015.1. Classification (NCBI taxonomy): domain Eukaryota; kingdom Viridiplantae; phylum Streptophyta; class Pinopsida; order Pinales; family Pinaceae; genus Picea; species Picea engelmannii. The sequence continues at coordinate 636,332 of ML786556.1, read as the reverse complement.
AATATTCGAAGATGGAAGAACCAACCCGAAATCCTAAAACGATCTACACCGTAGATCATAGGAGAGGAACTTCAACCGTTGGATCATTTCAAAATTTCATGATTGAAATGACAAGAGACTTGGATTCACTACATCGTGAACTCCCAATTACCAAAAACCTAAAATCCTAAAATGCCAAAAGGATCTGCGCCGTAGATCTGAGAGAGGTCTAACCGTTGGATTTCACTTGGAAGGTACGTGGGCACATGGATGTGTATCGTGTGCTAGTAGGTCGAGAATAAAAGCGAGAGTGGTGGGACCTGATGACATCACCATAGGTGACGTGGACCCTCCTAAGTGTGTCACTTACCACTGTGGATGTGGGAGACAGTTGTGCTCTGTGGACCCGGAGGGTAAAGGAAATAGAATTTTCGGAATTCGGGGATTGTAGTGACAAGAAGTTGGGAGTCACTGCATCATGAAATCCCAGGTGCTGAAGACCTGAAGTCCCAAAGTCCATAAAATTGCAAAGCCAAACAGAGCTCATAAAACTTAGTGGATTCGAAACGTTTTTCTTATTCACGTTGGTTTATGAATGTTGAAGTTTTATTAAGGGTTGAAGGCCTAAAAAACTTTGTTGACTGCAAGTTGTGTGTGTAGAGTTCAATGAGTGTCAGGACATCCGTGAATCGACGTTGAGTATAGAAATGGAAGAGGCACAGATTGCCTCCAATTCAGAAAACGAAAAAGAGGGAAGGAATGTCAACTTGGGAGTCGATGGATCAAACTCTAATGGGCACAAAAAAGAGATGGATAAGGAAGGACATATGATGAAACTCATTGAAATATTGCAGAAAGATTCCCAGGCTTGCCGAGATGATAGCCGAAATATCATGAGGGTCAAGGATCAGCAGGGTAAATTCAACTTAAAGATGTTGAAGAGCCTGGAAAGAATAGAAAGGAAATTGAAAAAGGAGAGTGACTCAAGCAAGACAGAGAGTCCCAGGACTCCTGAGAGGAAAAGAAGATCAAGGAGTCTCAGGACCCCTGAGAGGAAAACAAGATCAAGGAGTGTCAACAGACATTGTTGTTGGTCCCCAAAGCATTCCAGTAGGGAAGCACACAATAGTTCAAGCCCATCTCCTACCAGAAAGTACAGGAGATCTGGGATGGATGAATTGAAAGGGGAAATGAACAAGATCAAGCCTCCGATGTTCAATGGAGAACATAATAAGGAGGAAGATGTTGAAACATGGTTGCTTGGCATGAGGAAATATTTCCAACTGCAAAATTATTCCTCTCATGTAGAAGGAAGAATTGTGATGTATCAACTAAAAGGAAAAACATCCATGTGGTGGGATCAGTTTGTCCAGGTGAAATACATTAGAGAGAAAGATATCACATGGAAGGAATTCAGGAGGCATTTCGAGAGGAAATACCTGACTAAAAGATACTATGACAGAAAGATAAAGGAGTTCTTCGAACTCAAGCTAGGCAACATGACCATTGATGAATACGAACAAAGGTTTTTGGAATTACTGAAGTATGTTCCATTCATCAAAGATGAGGTTGTCAAGATTCAGAGGTATCTGAGTGGACTACCAACTTCCATTGGTGACAAGATTTAGTATGATGATCCTAAGACTATGGAAGAAATAATATGAAGGTAAAAATTCTTGTATGAGCAACAAAGGGAAAAACCTACGTTTTGGAAGGCTTGGGATCATCAGAAGAAGTTCAGGAAAGAGAAGAGGCAGAAGGGAAACAAGCTTCCCTTTTTCTGAAACAGTCCTCAGGGACAACCATCTTTTAGAGAGCCCAAGAAGGCTGAAGTGGGTGGGCAAATGCCAAGACCGCCACCTATGGAGTGTTGGGGTTGTAAAGGAAATCATAGGTACAGAGATTTCCCCCACATAAATGATAAAGTGAGAGCCATCCACAATGTTTAGCAAGCTGAAACAGTGGAGGACATGGGAAGTAGAATGCCAAGGATCTATGCAGCCCTGGACAACAAGCAAGTTCAATTTCAGTCACACATGATTGAAGTGGAAGGTATGATTAACAACCAACCATTTACTATTTTAGTTGATTCAGGGGCTAGCCATAGTTATGTAGATCCTAGGGTGGTGGAAAGTTTGAATTTATCAAGAAGCAAACATGAAAAGTCTTGGTTAGTGCAGTTCGCTACAAGAACCAAGAGAAAAGTCACTGAGTTGGTTAAGTCTTGTCCTGTGGACATGAAGGGATTGATCACGAAGGCTGACTTGAATATTCTGCCTTTAGGCTCTTATGACTATTTAATTGGGATGGACTGGTTGGACCAGCACCATGTCCTCCTGGACTGTCGTAACAAGAAGTTTACATGCCTGGATGAGGAGGGGAGTCGGAAAATAGTCCAAGGAATTCCCAGAGCTGTGGTTGTAAGAGAAATCTCAACAATGCAGCTGAAGAAGTGCTACAGAAAAGGCTATCAATTTTTTGCAGCCCGTGTGGAGGAAGCATCCAGAGATGAAGTCTCAAAGATTGGAGACCATGTGGTACTAACATAGTTTGAAGACATATTTCAAGAGGTACCCAGACTACCTTCGAAGAGAGATATCGATTTCTCTATAAATTTGATGCCTGGAGCAGCTCCAATGTCGAAAGCTCCTTATAGAATGAGTACGCCAGAGTTGAAAGAGTTGCAATTGCAGCTTGAAGAGATTCTAAAGAAGGGGTACATTCACCCAAGCATGTCACCTTGGGGTGCCTCGATCCTATTCATGAAGAAGAAGGATAGGACGTTGAGGCTGTGCATTGATTTCAGACAGTTGAACAAAGTAACTGTTAAGAACAAGTACCCTCTGCCGAGGATCGATGATCTTTTTGATCAGTTGAAAGGTGCGAAAATATTTTCGAAGATAGATCTCAGATCGGGATATCACCAGGTAATAATAAAGGATGAAGACATCAACAAGACCGCCTTTAGAACAAGGTATGGTCATTATGAGTTCACAGTGGTGCCATTTGGACTGTCAAATGCACCTGTTGTTTTAATGTGCTTGATGAATGTTGTATTCAGGGACTGTCTAGACAAGTTTGTCATAGTATTCCTGGATGACATTTTGGTGTATTCCAATTCAGAGGAAGAGAATGAAAAACACTTGAGTATGGTGTTGCAAGTGTTTAGAGAACACCAACTGTATGCCAAGTTGAGAAAATGCTCATTTTATCAAAGGCAGATCCATTACTTGGGGCACATTATTTCAGAAGAAGGGATATTCATGGATCCTGAGAAGGTTGAGGCCATCAGAGAATGGTCAGCACCAAGGAATGTGGCAGAAGTTAGATCTTTTATGGGTCTAGCAAGCTATTACAAAAGGTTTATCGCAGGGTTCTCAAAGATAGCTCACCCTATCACTTCTTTGCAAAGGAAGGAGAAAACGTTTCAGTGGACTGAAGAGTGTGAGAAGAGTTCCAACGATTGAAGTAGCTATTAACCAGTGCTCCAATCTTGAGGATTGGTGATCCAAATATGGATTTCGTAGTGTGCACAAATGCATGTAAAGAAGGGTTGGGAGGAGTTCTCAGTTAGAATGGATCTGTAATCTGTTATGAGTCAAGGAAGCTAAAAGAGCATGAAAATAATTATGCCACTCACGATTTGGAGTTGGCAACAATCATTCACGCTCTGAGGAAATGGAGACATTACCTCATGGGAAGGAGGTTTGAACTCAGAACAGACCATAACGGTCTGAAATATTTGTTTGATCAGCCAACCTTAAATGCTAGACAAAGTAGGTGGCTGGAATTTTTGTGTGAATACGACTTTGATATAAAGCATATCAAAGGGAAGGAAAACAAGGTGGTTGATGCACTCAGCAGAAAGGTGCAAGACTTACATTCTTCAACCATTAGAATGTACAGGACTGATATTAAGGATAGAATTTTGGAAGATGCAAATGTAGATTTGCATTACAAAGACTTGGTAGCAAAGATACAACAGAGTGAGAGACCACAAAAAGAGGAAAGTTACACCT
>ML786556.1:612294-625036 GCA_009831015.1 Picea engelmannii | reverse complement strand
AATTCTTTCCATTCTTTCTCTCCTTCTTCTTATTTTCCAATTCTCTCTGCAAATGTGTGTATCATTGTTTAGCTAGATCTATTTTGTTCAGGTCAACACATTTACATTAATTCCTTTGGAATAATATTTTAATATTATTCCAAAAATACCATGTGAAATATATGTTTTATCCTAAGTTCTTTTGGAATGACAAGTTACTTCCAAGTGGGGAGGAACACATGCTAATGGAACACATGGAGTTTCATGGGTGACAAGTGTCAAACCAAGTGCATGCAGTTAAAACTACTGAATTGAGCTGTGATGGGGGTTCCTCCTCCAGTCGACCATCGATCGTCTGAATGCGAGTCCAGTCTGACCTCTACAGAAGTACCCTCATGCAATTTTGAAACGAGAGGAGGCATGTGTCTGTGTTTGTTTCTGGGAAAGCCGATACAACCCCCCCCCCTCTTTTCTGAATGGTGGATTCTGAGTTGACCCCTGCATGGATTGTTTGTCACGCATCCTTAAGAAACCATAACCGTGAGTCTCTCTCGAGTTGCTGGATTAAGAAAACCGAAGTGTCCCATTCTTGTTGAGCCTGGTTATGCTATTGTGCCTATCTGTTGCTACCCTGGGGTGTTCGAGTCTAGGTTCCAGTGGATTGTGGTGGCATGCAGTGCTTGACTGCATGTGGCTTATTGGACAGTATATACAACACTCTCTCCAGGGGAGAGTGGTGGTTGAGGTTGAAAGGACAGGTTGCCTGGCTTGTGAGCGACTCTCTCCAGGTGAGAGAGTGCACGGAGGAAGGAGAGAGCTCATGGAAGGAACCTTGTTGCTACCACAGAGCTAAGATATTTTCGGTCTGGTCTATTGTTGAAGCCCAAGGCAAGGGAGGTTAGTAGCCAAAGGACTGTCTAGGTGACAGAGAAGGTGTATACTCCTGGGGTGGAACATGCATGTGGGGAAAGAGAGTCTATGGGTAGTGGGCATAAGTGGTTCCTGGGAGAGGATCCTTCCTTATGACTGTGTGTTTTCCCTGTAACCTCAGCCTAGATTAGGATTCCTTACAAGGTGTGGAGCTTAGTCCTAGCTCAGGGTTGACCAACTGTTGAGCTTTATGAGCAGCGCGGTCTAAGGCTGAGAGGTTTGTGGAAGGCCTGCACGGGGTTGGTGGAATTACCACAGCTTCAAAGCTAAGTATCATCTTATGCTTTAATTATGTTTTGCATACCTTTGTTGCCTATATTTATCATGTATTCCGCTGTAATCATGAATGACTATTATTCCATTAAATCTGCATGTTAGCAGTAATCTAGTGCTTACTCCGAGTTAAATGTGTTTCATTTGTTTAAAATTCATGTTATATATAAATAAGTATGAGATTATTGTTCTGCACAGTAGCATTGGCCCGACCCTGGGGATGATGGTCGGGAGAGTGTTACACTAACTAAATTTCATCTATTCTTTAAGGTTTCCCAACTCTTTGGAATACATCACAGACTCTGTAGTATTATTTAGCATCTCTGTGTAAAGTAGGCCACCAGAGGCTAGCTCTAAGAACCTTCTACATTGTTTCTTTTCCTGCGTATTGTCCTCCTATGATTCCTTCATGAGATTCTGCTAAAATCAGTGGTCGTTCTACCTCCATAACACATCTTCATAGGATCTCATCAAGTCCCATATTATAGATTTGTCCAGCTATAAACAAAAAATATGTAGTGCGCACTACTAGGTGTTTCTTCTGAATGACTGTGTATTCACGAGGTGTTATTCCTATTGATAGGAACTGAACTATCTCAACAAAGTGATCATCAACCTTTCTAATGGACAACAATTGTGCATCTAACAGTGTATCCTCCAAACTAGTAGGTTCCTCTCCATGTTCCAACCTACACAAGTGGTCAGGTCCCTTGTTCATCCTTCCTATCTTTACCATATTTTCAAAATCATATTCCTGAAATAACAGAAGCCATCTGCATATCCTTCCCCCCAACACTGGCTTGTTGACTAGGTATCTCAGTGCAGAGTGATCAGTGAACATCTTAAAGTGTCCTCCTAACAAGTAGTGATGAAACTTCTACAATGCATACACCATGGCTAACCCTTCTCTCTCAGTGGTGGTGTAATTGATTTAAGCTATAGATAGTTTCCTGCTAGCAAAGGCTAACAGGTGGTCAATTTCTCCTATTCCTATTTGTGCTAACACTTCTCCTAATGAAATAGAGGATGCATCAACATGCACATGGAATTCCTTTCTCCAATCTAGAAAAACCAGAATAGGTGCAATAACCATTTTCTGTTTAAGTGTGTCGAAGCTATGTTGGCATTCTTTTGTCCAATGAAACTGACAATATTTCTTCAAAATCCTCTCCTTAGGTGTTTTGATTTGTACATATCCCTTAATGAACTTCCTGTATTATCTGGTATGTCCCTGCACAGTGCGCATGTTGAGCCTCCAAATTGGCATCCCCATTACCATATTATACTCCTCATTTATACCTTTTTGGCCTACCTAAGCTTGGATCAATGATAAAGAACCCTACCTTTAGTAACTGATAAGGTCATAAGGTAAAGTACAATTGAATTCATGCATTTTGTGGTTTATTAAACTAGGAGACTAAATATTTCATGTACTAATGTTTACAATTTCCATGTGTAGCCTTTGACCTCTATATGAAGTCCAACACTTCTATGTCAGCTCAACTATCCAGTACTTATGCGCCAAATTTACCACTGTCTGAATCCGGTACCAAGCGCACCTTCCATTCAGATCTGGTACCCATAGACCATTTTTGGCATAGGGGCAGACCTAGGGTTCAGCTCTAAGAGTGCACCAACAAGCCCTAACTACTGGCCTTTTAGGCTAAACCTACGAAGCAGATGCAGTCTCACCCGAAGCAGCTATGGGGAGGTTGTAGGACAAAGATTCCTACAACCAAGGGAACTATCAAGTGGATCCAGCACTAGAACAATACAGCCTGCATATATCACTTATCATCTTAGATCTATTCCACACATCTATCATATCTACCATAGTAATGTAATAACAGTATATCAAGGAAACATAACACAACATCAATCACACACACAAGACAATATATACATGGTTCACCCTCTCTCTAGGGCTACATCCACAAAATTGGGCTTTATAACATATTAAGATGAAACATACAGTTTTTGTCTGTGCTCTTAGCTAGCATATATTATTTCTTCCTCTCTCTATCTCTCCCCTCCCTATGCACCCAACTGTAGTGTTGATCTTCGCACCCAGCTGAAGATATTATAATACAGAAGGCTCTCGTACTCAACACTTCTCTCTCACACACAATAGTCCTTACTCGATCACACAATAGTAGTGAAATATCAACCAACCTAGTACCAAAAATGAAAACAACCCATCCCAGGTCCTCTTGACCTCTATTTATACATTACAATCACTCACTGACATCCTTAGGCCAAAACCTAGGTGTCAAAACCCTAGGTGTCTAAAACCCTAGGTCAACTTGACCCACATTTTCATGGCTTTGCCAACCTGTCTTTCCTTCATTCTTATGCAATGCTCCAAAGTATCCAATGGTGGATTTTTATGCTTGGTGAGTTGTCCATGATCCTTCTTCCTTGTTGATCTATCATCCTCGATCTCCTCATCCAACGGCTTTCTTTTTTTTACTTCACTTTGTATTTTCTGTTGTTTTCTCACTTTGACCCAGTAACAGTCACCATGTCTTCTGTACAATTCACATTTTTCCTTTTCTTCCTTGATCTTCACTTATTTCCATAACCAAGGGCCAACATGCCCCCAACACACACATGTGACTCATCCCTAGGCACTTTAGATCTGTCCTTTCTGTTTGAATTCGACTTCAGACTGCGGAGTGCAGCCTTTGCTTTCTGCTCTATGCCTCATCTCCTTCCTTCCTTGTGCAGACTATATTTTCTGTGTCTGGTACCCAGTTTCAACTACACCTGGTACCTAGACCCTTTTCCTTATTCTTTTACTTAGAGCTGCGAGGCAGCTGGTTGTCATAGTACAATTTCAATCGGCTCCCATTCACTAATCCTTCCTTCCATTCTCCCTTCGAAGTCTTCAACTATGTAGCTCCTCCTTCTGTAACATAGGTGATCTCATATGGCCTAAGCCAATGCGTCCTAAACTTCCCCGGATGTTTTATGAACTTACTATCATATACCAGTACTATATCACCTTCTCTAACTTCCTTCTTGTTGATCTATTTGTCATGGTAGGCCTTCTCTCTTTCTTTCTGTACCTACTGATGGAATCCTGCAATAAACCTGTCTTCTTCGAGTTCAAGCAACTGTGCGAGCCTCTCTTGAATAATGTTGATGTCATCCATATATGTAAAGGTAGAAATTCTTAAGCTTCGTACTAAATATTCCATTGGGACAATGACTTCGAGACCATATACCAACTTAAAAGGGGCCTGCATTGTTAGCTTCTTGCAAGTGGTTCTATAGGCTCATAATACTATTGGTACTCTTAAATCCCAGTCATCCCTGTTCATACTGCAAATCTTTGTCAATGTTGTCTCCAAGATCTTGTTAAATGCTTCTATTGTTCCATCTGCTTGTGGATGGTAAGGTGTGTTCTTCTGATAGTGGAATGAAAATTCCTCAGTCAAGGCTTCAATAGTCTTATTTATAAAATGTGTCCCTTGATGACTTATAAGGATCTTTAGGCATCCAAGCCTGGTTATGATGTCATCAAATATGAAGCATGTAACTGTAGCTACACTATAGTCCTTAACTTCTCTTGCTTCACCCCATTTGGTCAAGTACTATGTTGTTGTAATTATGTACCTTACTCCTATGTGCTTTCCTGGTGGTTTTATAGGTCCCACAAAGTCAATGGCCCATTTCTCAAATTCTTGTAGGGTTCGTTGTGGTGCTAGTGTCATTTTATCTCTTATGGATGGTTTCCCAACTCTTTGGCATACATCACAGGCTCTATAATAATCTTTAGCATCTCTGTGCAAGGTAGGCCACCAAAGGCCATATCTAAGCACCTTCTACGCGGTTGCTTTCCCTGCGTAGTGTCCTCCTGCAATGCCCTCATGAGATTCTTCAAGGATCAATGGTTGCTCTACCTCCATAACACATCTTCTCAATATCACATCGGGTTCCATCTTGTAGAGCTATCCATCTATAAGTGAAAAGTCTGTAGCACGCACTACTAATTGTTTCTTTTGGGGAATTGTATACTCACTAGGTGCCATTCCTGTTGACAGGAGCTAGACTATTTCTCCAAAGTGGTCATCAATATTTCTAGTGGCCAACAACTTTGTGTCTGGTAGTGTATCCTCCAAACTAGTGGGCTCTTCTCCATATTCCAACCTCGACAAGTGGTCAGGACCTTTGTTCATTCTTCGTGGCTTTACTATGATCTCAAAGTCATATTCTTGAAATAACAGAAGCCATATTCATATTCTCCCCACCAACATTGGCTTGTTGACTAGGTATTTAAGTGCGGAGTGATCAGTAAAAAATTTAAAGTGTCCTCCCAACAAATAGTGGCAAAATTTCTGCAGCGCGTACACCATGGCTAACCCCTCTCGCTTGGTAGTGGCGTAATTGATCTCAGCAGTTGATAGCTTCCTGATGTCAAAGGATAACGAATGGTCAATATATCCTTCCCCAGGTTGTGCTAACACTACTCCTAAGGAAATAAAATATACATTGACATGCACATGAAACCCCTTGCTCCAATCTGGGAAGACCAGAATAGGCACAGTAACCATTTTCTATTTTAGTGTGTCAAAGCTCTCCTGGCACTCTTTTGTCCAACTAAACTGACAATCTTTCTTCAAAATCTTCTCCATGGGTGTTGTAATCTGGGCATATCCTTTAATGAACTTCATGTAATATCATGTGTGTCCCAGCACAATGCACAGTTGTTTGATTGAAGTAGGAGGGGGTAGATCAACCATAATGACAACTTTAGATGGATCGACCAACAATCCTTGCTTTCATTTCTTCAGATTCAAGACAACTTGACACTTCTTGCATTTGTCCAACATTATCCTTAGACATTCAATATGATTTTTCAATAAACTAAAAACAATCCAATCATCAAAATATGCTTCTAGAAATTTATGCAGAAACTCCTTGAATGCTTCAACCACCACCCTAGAAAAGATGGTTGGGGCATTTTTCAATCCAAATGGCATCACTGTATACTAATAAGACCCCCATTATGTTGCAAATGTGGTCTTATGGCAATCTTCGTGGGCAATCTGGATCTAATGGTATCCCGAGAATCCATCTGTAAAAGAGTATACCTTCTGACCTCCCACATTATCTAACATTTCGATACTAAATGGTGTAGGGAAGCAGTCATGCAAACATGCATCATTCAACTTCCTAAGATCTACACAGATCCTGATCTCTCCTGTCTTCTTGTCTTGCACCAGCATAGGGATAATCCATTCTGATTCTTCCACAGGTTCTATAATCCCTGCTTCCAACATTATGTCGAGCTCAATTTTCACTTTCTCCTTATATTTAGGGTTCAGTCTGTAGGGTCTTTGTTTGACTGGTATTTCATCTGGTTTTAAAGGGATCCTCATCTCTCCTATAGGCCCTTTAATTCCCTTCATATGAGTGAACTTGGTTGGAAACAAGTCCTAATATTCATGCAGTAATTCTGTAATCTTGTCAATAGTGGCAACATCCCAATAATCTCCAACATTTGCAAGCTTCGATGTATGTTATGTTCCAATATTGACCTTCTTAATATTGATTGGCTCTCCAATGAATGGTAACTCAACTCCTAGTCCTTCCACATCTCTTTGGTATTTTGTTTCTACGATGTTCACCTTCCTAGGATCATCATCTTCATCAGCATTGATGTTGTAACAACCTTGCAGTTTCTGGAGAGGCGCAGTCCATTCATCCTCTTCTTGTTCTAAAGGGAGGCTAGAGGCCTCCTCAAATACATTTTGTTTGACAATATGTAATTCTTGATCTACTAAAGGATATTGACTTTTGAATAAGAATGTGGTTACAAAATTCTGAGTCATACCTTCCCAATCTATAGTGATGAGGCGCATCTCCTCTTGAAGGTACCCGTTGATAGGGGTTGTGTCTAGTGTGTTGATGAACTTGTGCACCCACTGCTCTTGAGGAATGTTTCTCCAGGCTTCTTCACAACTTCACACATGGTCCTTTGGAAATCTTTGACCTGTGTACCGAACTTCGTAGCCTTCTACTTGTGATGAGAACCGTGTTGTCATCAAGATACGACATTGTACCCATTTTGTAATGTTGTTTTTTTGTGTCCCCCACCATCTTGCTGGTGTGGCTTTTAGGGCCTCATCCATTGCCAACAATCTTTGTTGCATTGGTACACTTTCTTCAAAGTCTGACAAGAAGGTTTCTAAATGATTTAGACCATCAAAGGTGGGTAAGTTACTTATTATTGTGTCGATCCAACAAACTTCTCTGGTTAATATAGCACATCTTCTGATAGATACTTCATATATTTTATCCTTCCAGTTCTCCAATGCTTCTTCTGAGTCTGATGAACATGTGTTGTCTTTTCGCTATCTTAGGTTTCCATTGGTCATAGGATTAATGTAATCCTGTTGTTTGGTTGTTAATTTGTATATGTTTTCCAACTCATATGTGCGGTCTTCTTCTCTGATTATCTCTGTGTATCGCTGACCTTCATCTAGATCTAAGGGTGCAATGACCCTAAGGCCATCTCTTTCAAAATTTATATGTATTTTCTTTAAATCAACCATAGTGGAATTATTGAAATCCGAATCAATTCCTAACAGTGCAGGGTAAGGACAACTATCATCAACTATCTCAATTACCTCAAAATGTACAAATGTTCTTACTCCGTCGATGTCCACAGGGACATGCTTCAATTGTCCAAAGGGGATGACAACATGTTGATTAGCCATCCTGAACCTGATAGGGGAATAGTGTTGGACAACTAAGAGAGGGGGAGGTGAATCAGTTGTTACCATGCTTAAACAATTATGCTTATTTTAAAATCTTTACACATAATTTAATCACCATCACAATAATGCAGGGAAGTAAGCAATAGAACATTCAACATCAGTCACACAGATGAGATACACAGAGACAGATATTTCCTGAGGAAACCCATGCAGGGTAAAAACCTCTTCTTCTTTATATGATAAGTAATCTTTACATTCTTTACATTATCATACATATGAGCACCAACTCATAATGAGGCTACAACCTCTGTTTTGCAAGCAACAACTTGCTGAGAGCACCAAATCTCTATTTTCTCTAGCACTTACTAGAAGGAAGCACCGACTCCCTAGTTTCTCTAGCACCCACTAGAAGGAAGCACCAACTCCCTAAGTGTTCCAGCACCAACTAGATGGAAGCACCAACTTCCAGTCACACATGCACCAACCTGTATAATAGAGAACAATAGTTCTCCCTTACACCACCCTACCACACTGGTTTCTCTGGCTGCAACCAGATGGAAGCTACAACTCCTTGTATTCAAGAACACACTTGAACCTCTGAGGTCAACAGTCCTCCCTAGCACCTCCCAACCACCCTGAAATATAAATCTTTTCTAATAACACTTATTACAGTAATATAAAGTTCTTCAAAAACTTACCAGTCTCATCATTGATCTGCTACACTGCATTGCTTTGTCAGCATCAATGTCTTTTGCACACTCCTCTTACCCTTATGTTCTTCTGCCATTTCTTCTCTATGTGCCATGTCCATTCAATGCACCACATCTCCTCTGTGCATCTATGCTACTGCGCTCTGCCTCCTTCTTCACACGTCAATCACACTCAACAACAACAACTCCCATCTCTTCTTTGTTCAACATACTTATAGTTTCTATGCACCTTGTGCATGTTGTCTCGTGATGCTTCTGCATGCTATCTCCATGTCGAGTGCTCTGCCTGATCATCATGGAAACTCTTCAACTTCTTTGGTAGTTAAACCCACACGTCCATCATCACTAGGTGTTATGCTGAAATCCCTTGGCCTCTCTGGCCATTGAGACTCTTCATCTTCTTCATCATAATCGAGCTCATCCTCTAGCAGAGACCATCAGTCATTTCTAGTAGTTACACTGTGAAGTGAAACAGTAGCCCTTCGATCATATTCAAAATCACCTGCACTGTTGGCTGGAGTTTGTAGGGTCTTGCGTTTAATTTTTTGTTTCGCATTTTTACATTTCGGGATTCCTGTGGTTAAGGTTTCTTTATGCTTCATGTACTGATCCCCAAAACATCGAAATTGAGCTTGGTTGGACTAGCTCCTTCCTCCATCTTCCACCGATGTGACCAATGGCTTTGACCACAGGCTGAGCCAAAACATGTTTCATATTTTGGCATTTTGGCAATTCGAAAATCCTGTTGTGAGGCATCTTGACTCTCCAAGTCGTGATCTCTAAAAGTCTAAAATGGAGCTTGCCACTTCAAGATTTTCTCTACATCTCTTTGACGATGTGAACACCATTGGTGACTGAGTGCTTATCCATAAAGCACTTTTATGATTTCTCAATTTGATATTTCGACATCCTTGATGTGAAGATTTCTTTACGCTCCATTTCCCGATCCCCGAAACTCTAAAATGGAGCTTACCGCTTCGAGCTATCTTCTACAGTTCTTTGACGATGTGACCATCGGAATATGACCACTCTCCAATCACACACGTGCTTCGATCTCCAGATCAATGGTCCTCGATCCGTGGTGATCGGACGACTATCCTCTGCCCCAAGACTTCAGCCTTCGGGACTTTGGGGGAGTGATGGAGTTAAAAATCACAAAGAAAAAACTTCCAGAGTGAGGTGAGTCTTGCATCACTTGATGACATGTTGTGACCCGAGTGGATGTCACCTGTCACTTAGAATTGTGATTTCCAGTGGCCTGAAATGCCAAATCAACTTGACACTTGTCGTTGTCTGATCATGCCACGTGTCATAATATTCCACCTGTCCTTTCTGATGTGGTCTTCTACATTCCCCTCTTGGATCTATCGGTCCAGATCACTTTGCATTTTTGCATATCATGATTTCGACATTCTTGATGTGAATGTTCTTGGCACTTGTAAGTCTTGGTCTGCGAAACTCCAAAATTGAGTCAGATCAACTTTTTGGCTTTTCTCACTTCGTAACTTCGGGACTCCTATGATGAGGAGTCTCGATACTTGACTCCTCCATCTCCCGATATACGAAACTCTGAAATGGAGTCGGATCAACGGTCTAGATCAAACTTCTATCTGATGGCTAAGGTTATTTTGTGATTTCACATTTTGTGACTTCGGGTCTCCTGTAGTAAGAGTTCTTGACATCCCCAACTCCTGGTATCCGAAATCCTGGTATCCGAAACTGTTTCCTGCTTTCAGGATTTTGGCGTTTCACATTTCCCAATTTCGGTACTCCTATGGTGAAGTGTTTCGACACTTCAACTCTCGGTTTCTGAAATCCCGGTATTCGAAATTGTCTCCTTCTTTCAGGATTTTGGCATTTCACATTTCCCAATTCTGGGACTCCTGTGGTGAAGTGTTTCGACACTTCAACTCTTGGTTTCTGAAACTATCTCCTGCTTTCAGGATTTTGGCATTTCGGATTTCATGATTCCAGGACTCCTGTGGTGAAGTGTTTCGACACTTCCACCTCCAAGTATCCAAAACTCCAAAATGGAGTCGGATCAATTTGTCCCTGATCTTCCTTGCCTGACTATTTTCCATCAAAATATCAAGCACACTCTTGCATTCCGCGTGCAGCTTTTCACTTATCCTCCTGAGATTATGTAGTCCCTGTTTTTCCATTGCTACATACTCTGATCTTTCCATCAATGACAAGCACATCTATCTGTAAACATGTCAACAATATCCCCCTTTGGCATTGATGGAAACCCTGAAAAAGTGTGATAATCTGTTTGGACCTCCAACTATAGAATCCGGTCCAAACCACTCCTTTTCTCCCCCTTTGACATCAATGTCAAAGAAAACATGCTCCCCCTGAGCTGTTGCAGTATTTTTAGGAGGTATCAGATATTCATTCAATACAATACTCCCCCTAACAGGATGGACTCTCTTAGGTTTGAGATGGGATGACACCCAACTTTTGTCGAAGATATTCAAATGGTGTCTTGGCTAGTTGTTTAGTAAAGATGTTGGGAATTTGTTTCATGGTTGGAATGTAATGGACCTGAACAACCTGATTGGCGACCTGCTCTCTCAGAAAATGGTATTTTATGGGATTATGCTTGGTCTTGGAGTGGAATATAGGATTCTTAGACACACTGATGGCACTAGTTTTATCATAATGAATTGGGATCGGTGCTGCGTATTTTACCTCCAAGTCTGCAAGTGTCTGAATCATCCATAATACCTGAGTGCAACAAGTAGCAGCAGCAATGTACTCTGCCTCTGTAGTTGATAAAGAAATTGAACCTTTCTTTTTACTAAGCCATGCTACTAATGAGTCACTCAGGAAGAATGCTCCTCCATTGGTGCTTTTTCTCTCATCAACACAGTTTTCCCAATATTCATCTGAATAAGAAGTTAACTAAAAATTCTGATTTCTGGGATACCATAGACCATAAGTCATTGTTTATTTCAAATAACTAAATATCCTTTTGATAGATTGCAAATGACTCTGTTTAGGTGTAGACTGATATCTTCCTACCATTCCAACAACATGCATTATGTCTGGGCGAGATGTTGTGATGTACAATAGGCTGCCTATCATTGACCTATATGAACTTTGATCAACATCAGGTGAGTCATCATCCTTGCTTAATTTTCATCCAGTAACCATTGGTGTACCCACAGGTTTAGAATCTTCCTTTTGAAACCTTTTCAACATTTCTCTTAGATATTTTTCTTGAGAAATGAACATCCCTTCAGACCTCTGAGTAATTTGTAGACCAAGAAAAAATGATAGTTCACCTATCATAGACATTTCAAAGTCAGACTCCATGGAAGAAGCAAACCATTGTACCAATTGATCCTTATTACATTCGAAGATGATGTCATCTACATAGACCAACAAAATGAGCAAATTATTACCCTCTGTTTTGATATATAGATTTTTGTCTATTGTTCCTCTCTTGAACCCTTTGTCTTCGAGATACGTATCCAGTCTGTGATACCAGGCACTAGGAGCTTGTTTTAACCCATATAAATCTTTTTTTAGCTTACATACTAAGTCAGGGTTATCAGACAGTTCGAAACCCTCTGGTTGTTCCATATAGACTTCTTCATTTAAATCTCCATTTAGAAAAGATGACTCGACATCCATTTGATAGACTTTAAACCTTTTATGACAAGCATAGGCAAGAAATATTATGATAGCTTCTAATCTTGCTACGAGCGCAAAAGTTTCATCAAAATCCAGTCCTTCTACTTGAGTATAGCCATTACAGACCAATCTTGCTTTGTTCCTGACAACTTGTCCCTGCTCATTCAACTTATTCTTAAAGATCCATTTGGAACCAATGATATTTTTACCTTCAGGTCTATGAACCATCTCCCACGTATTGTTTTTCTCAATCTGATCAAGGTCATCATTCATTGCTTTAACCCAATGGTCATCTTTGCTAGCTTCATTCAAATTCTTGGGTTCCAACATGGATATGAAAGCTATATGTGATTGCTCAGTATTTTTTATTATCTTTCTCTTGGTTTGTACACCTTTTTCTTTTTCACCAACTATCTGACTTTGCAAGATACCAGATATATAAAATATGTAGAACAGAAATGAAATGCTAGAAATGACAGAATAACA
>ML786556.1:556726-568443 GCA_009831015.1 Picea engelmannii | reverse complement strand
GACATTCCTCGATAACATGCTCGAAGGAGTTGCAATAGATGGAAGTGGTATAAGGTTTATGACAGTTCCTTTCTAGGTATACTAGTTGTGCGTAGTTATAATAGATTATCTGTCCTCGACCTTGACCCAAACCTCCTCCTCGTCTTCATCCTTTGAATTCACCGTGAGGATTGAAGTTTCCTCTCTTAGGGGAGTTATACTACGTAGTGTTTCCTTCTTGTTGTACTTCACCTTGAATTTTTTATATGTCTCTTGACCTTTCATGCATGAGATCGTAATCCCTACAATCCCTACCATCATGTCCCATGGACTTATAGAATGTGCGATACAAATTTTTGGGTGTCTGAACATATTTTTGCATGTAATAGCACTCACCAGGGAGATGTCTATTTCGACATACCTCGCACTAGGGTAAGTTGACTTGCATCAAAGGGATCAGAGCTCCAGAGGATAGGTATTCATGGAATAGGGGACACTGTTCCTTTTCATGGCCTTTTAATCTGCATCTGACACACCAGATGTCTTCTCTTTTATTTTTTCCCTTTTCTTTTTTCATATCTTCGACCTGCAGAGACAAACTAGTTAGCTGACCCAAGATTTGACTCATACCTGAGCTGGATTCTCCCATAGGGGTTGATTCTAACTTCATGGAAATCTCCAGTGCCTCAGCCTGCGAAGCAATCTTCTGTTGCATTAGAGGAACTCTAATGTGTGGTAAAAGGGCAACAATGAACCATTCTTCGTTCTTCTCATCTGGGATCTAAAATGTCAATCGGCCTGTTAAGGTATTAAATCTTTGATCCAATTCCCAAATGGGTTCAACTACCTTTTTCTTGATCTCTTTCAACTCTGTAATACATTGTGAATATGAATTTGGTTTCTTGAACTCTATAGTTAATTCATTCTTGATCTGATTTAGCGGCTTAGGCTATGCAATTCCATGGACAAGATTCATGTACCAACTCAGTGCATGATCCCTTAGGATAGTACTAAATTGAGTTATTTTAACATCTTCATCGGTGACATTATTACTATTCCATAAGGATTCACATAGGAACTAGTGTTGATCAGGGTATTTAGACCCATCTCCCCTAAAGATAGGGAGTCTCATATCATCTGCCATAGATCATCCTAGGTTCCCTATGTTTCATGTCTAAGTATATGCTGAGTTGCTACTAATAATGCTATGAACTCTCTGGTGGCTCTAACTATTATGATTTCTTAGCATTGTTGAGACAATAGGGGGATTAATAGTACTTACTTCAGCAGTCTACGTAGTTCCTGAAGTTTTTGGCTTGTCCCAATGAGGTTCTTCAGCTTTTCTTACCTCTGCCCTAGCGAGTTCTGAATGCTCTTATCCGTTAGATCTGCCTCTTCTCCACTATAGAAACCTTCATACCTGTAGTTCTACTTGAACAGGTTCACAAGATGAACCTCTCTAAACACTCTTCCACTACGCATATGTCCAACCTTTGTTTCGTTGTCGTTGTCCGAATTTTTGAACATTAGCTTTTTCCTGTCCTAGCAACATAACCATTTATTGGCACAGGGGAAGACCTAGGGTTCAACTCTAAGAGCGCACCAACAAGCCCTAACTACCGGACCTTTTAGCTACACCTATGAAGCATATGCAGTCTCACCTGAAGAAGCTATGGGGGGGTTGTAGGATAGAGATGTCTACAACCAAGGGAACTATCAAGTGGATCCAACACCATAACAATACAACATGCATATATCACTTATCGGCTTAGATCAATTCCACACATCTATCGGATCTACCACAATAATGTAATAATAGTATATCAAGGAAACATAACACAACATCAATCAAACACACAAGACAAGATATACATGGTTCACCATCTCTCTAGGGATACATCCATAGAACTGTGATTTATAATGTATTAAGATGAAGCATACAGTTCTTGTCTGTTCTCTTAGCTAGAAAATCTTTTTTCTTCTTCTTTCTATGTCTCCCCTCCTTGGACACCTAGATATAAGGTTGATGTTCACACCCAGATGAAGATCTTACAATACAGAAGGCTCTCGTACTCAACACTTCTCTCTCTCACACAATAGTCCTTACTCGATCACACAATAGTAGTGAAATCTCAACCAACCTAGTACCAACAATGACAACAACCCATCCCAGGTCCTCTTGACCTCTATTTATACATTACAATCACTCACCTACATCCTTAGGCTGAAACCTAGGTGTCCAAACCCTAGATACCAAAACCCTATGTGTCTAAAACCCTAGGTCAACTTGACCCACATTTTCAGGGCTTCGCCAACCTATCTTTCCTTCCTTCTCTCGCGGTGCTCCAAAGTATTCAATGGTGGATTTTTCTGCTAGTTGAGTTGTCCACGATCCTTATTCCTTGTTGATTTTTCATCCTCGATCTCCTCATCCAATGACTTGCTTACTTTTACTTCGCTTTGTCTTTTCTGCTCTTTCCTCACTTTGACCCAGTAACAGTCACTGTGTCTTCCACGCAGTTCACATTTTTCCTTTTCTTCCTTGATATTCACTTATTTCCATAACCAATGGCCAACAACCATTCACTATCACGATTTGGTACCAACAATCATAGCTTTCTCTAGTCTAGTACCAACCAATTTCATATTGTTCGGATCCAGTACTATCTTCCGAATCTCACCTGTCACGATCTGATACCAATACAGGAAACATAGTATGCTAAGATTGGCTCCAGATCATGCCTAGGATAATTGTTGAGTATTTATGAAATCATCAAAGTTCTAGCAAGACCATGTTAATCCATTTTGTTTATTGCTTCATCCTCATACGCTTCATGTCATGAGGATGAAGCTTAAAATATGTAACCGAATATATAAATTTGACAATTGCTAATTTGTAAAATATTTCACCTCCTTGTGTTTCACGAATAATACTGTTTAAATAGTCATGGAAAGGATGGTGGAAGGAGTAGAGAGATAGCATATCACAACATGTGAAGCAACATTACATATTGCAGAACATATCTTGAGTTGAAGTTTAATATAAGAATGTCATTTATTTCCATGTCATGATCATTTATGAATGTGAGTTGAGTTGTTAGTATAGTTTCATGTTTTGAGGTTTTGAGTAAGAGTGATGTGTGTATTAAAGGCCAACTTACTATAGACTTCAGTCACTGGCCTGTTGAAGTGGCAAGGGCCCACTACCCAATAGAGGTCATCATCCTTATAGAGTAGTGTTAACATTTGATTTCAATAGTATAACTGTTAGACTAGTTGAAGCTTTGATTCTTTCAGATAATAACAGTTTAGGATTTCGATTATATGATTGCTTAGGGATCTTTATTTAATCTATTTTTGCATATGCTCAATTTCTGTTCTTATGAATTTGATTTTTCTTAATGGACATGGATGATTGACAGTAGTAGCCAAACATAATTGGAAATAACTAGTGAAGTTCACAATAGAATATTGTGAACCACAACATACTCAATATACTGGCGATTGAACTACCCATGATATGTCTTGATGATTGATGTGTATGTGTCATTTCCCTTTCAGAAGTGTGATTGCATAGTTAGCTTTCTAGGTCAGATAATAGATTTGATCTATCAAAGAACTCCATCTCATATTTGCATGTGCCCCAATGGAGTAGATAACTTCTCTATGAAAGGAAACCAAAGTGTGTTTCGGTTTGTTTCTCAATCCAGATTATTTCTATACTCATGACATTAGAATTACCTCTCTTACTGGTGTCTTGTAAATCTATTGATTATGAATCTAAGATTGATAATTAATCAGTGCATTATACTAATCATATAAGCACTACAACATTTTGGCGCCGTTGTCGGGGAGTTGCAAAATGTAGGAAGTGATTTTAGCTTAGATTGTTTGCATAAGTTTTTTTTTGAATAATTTTAAATGATTCTTAAGAGAGGAGGATAAAACGTTTAATATGTGAGTGAAGAGACACATGGTCACTAGAGTGGGGTTCTCCAAAGCCAGGTTACCTTCTTACCTTCTATATAGAATTAGGATTTCAATTGAGTTAAGTATCAAAGTTTTATGCATAGATATAGAGATAATAAGGGTAGATTTGTAAGCTCTAAAGATTCAAAAACAAACCCCCCCACTGATTCAATTGACATTGGAGCAGGAGGATGAGTCTGTGAGGCTCCAGAAGAAGAACCTAGAACTGAAGAATCAACACTGGGGCAGATAGAACGTGAGTTTGTTGAAGGAACTGAACATTTAGAAGACACACACAATCCAGTCTCTGAACCATCTACCAGTGGAGGAGGAGCACCTAGAGAAATGATAGAAGAAGAAATAAACGAAATGCGTCCACTAAGACTGAGACCTTCGGGTTTCCAATCTTGGATATTTCCAAAAACATCAACATGAAGAATATCCCACTATCATCATTACCCACTTTCAAAGGTATGTCAACTGAAGATATCGACTTATTTTTATTCGAGTTTGACATATTATGTAGAAGATGTAACTACTCAGATAATGCCTAAATACTTAAGCTCTTTCCAGCCACAATAAAAGACTCATCCTTGATATGGTTCATGAGATTAGGAGAAAATACAATTCTCTCTTGGGATTAGATGAAAGAAACATTTTTATGGAAATACCAAGACTATTGTAAGGATAATTCTAAAAATGACATTTTCAAAATGTAGCAAACAAAAGATGAAAGCCCCGAGGACTACTTAGAAAGGTTCTTATACAACTATCAGAAATCAAAATTATTCACCACAGACCCAGCTGTAGTAAGAATTGTGTTTTTGAAATGTCTTAGAGATGACTGCATAGAATTTTTAAACTTTTTAAGTTCAGGAGATGTGCACCAAAATCCCTTTGCAAAAATTACAGATTACTGCAGAAGATAATCAAGGGGACAAGCTAAAACAGGAAAAGGACCAAGAGATTCTTTTAGCAGAAATTCAAGACAAAGATCAGGGACTGTCACCAGAATTGAGTTAGGAAACTTTTAGGAGAAATTTAAAACAAACATCTTGAGCACAATCAGTAACCAGTTAGATACCCTAAAACTGAAAAAGAAACAAGAAGAAGAGGTTCTTTTTGCAATCTTTTGTCTTAAATGTCAAAAGAAGCACCCTGAGAAAGAATTCCCATTAAATGTCATATACGTATATGGCCTATGTATACTAGAACACCCCACATCTGAGTGTCCAACTTTTCTTGAGCTGCAATCCATGTATAGGGTAGGGGGAGTCTCACAAGAACAATTATACCCCTCTAGGAGGCCTTGGAGAGCCCAAAACCCCAATGCAATTTATGACCCTAATACACAATACCAACAACAACAATGGGGTCCTCCTCTAATGCCCTATCCCCAATGGACACCTCAGCAAGATCAAACTCAAACTTGGCAACAAGGTTGGAGGGGTCCTGTGTATGGGAATCCCTCTTACCCTACATATCTACAGTATCCCAAAAACATTTCCCAATTACTACCTGGATTTAACCCACCTCAGATGCAATATTTACTTACACCTCCTATACAATAACAATTCATAGCACCCTTGAACCCTAATCAACAACACCAAGCACCTGTACATGCCAATCAACAGCCACAAAACCAAGCTACCCACAACCCTCCTAGACCAACAACAATCCCTTCCCAGTCAATTCCTAACCCCAATAATTGACCCACGCACCCTGTGTAGAATTCATAAATCCAAACCTTTCCCACCTATGAAATTCAACTAAGATCTGGAAAAGTTGTAAAACAATCAAATTATGGAGTAATAATCCAAAAATAAAATGATATTGAACAAGAAAACACTCAAACCACCCCTGAAGAAGGAGATAATTCCCCTCATATTCCAACCATTTCTCAGTCTGTAGGGGCACCTCAACAAGTTAATCTCCCACCCTACCCTAAAAGACTATTAGTGAAGAAACCTGACCCACCCTTGCACAAAGACATAGAGGATGAGTTACAAAATGTATGTATAAAAATACCTCTGCTGCAAGCCATCAAAGATATCCCCATACATGCCAAAATCATAAGGGATCTTTTCCTTAAGAAACCAGGAAGGAAGAATAAGGAACCTCCCATTGTTCATCTGATAGGACAATTATCTGAATTTATTTTTGAATTTCCATATAAATATAATGACCCTGGGAATCCATTAGTCACTGTTGAAACTAATGGTATTTCCTTACCAAACACACTCATTGATTTGGGTGCAACAATTAATGTAATGGCTTTTGACACTATGAAAAAACTCCAAATAAACCAGTTAAGACCAACCCAAACCATGATAGAGTTGGAAGATAAGTCATTCATTAACCCTTTAGGAAGTTTAGATGATGTCACAGTTACACTAGCTTCTTGGGAATATCCAGTAGACTTTCTAGTCATCTATTCTAAATCATCCTCCAAACCAAAACACCTTGTGGTTCTTGGCCTCCCTTGGTTGGACACAACATATGCCTTTATCGGTTATTGGTCTGGAGAGATGACTATATCCAATGGCACACATAGCCAAAAGCTTTTTCTCTTCCCTCCTACCCAACCGGCACAAGAGATACCTCTTTGGCTAGAAAACCCTTATGGAGAGGAAGATTGCATCCGACCACTGTTAACACTTGAACAAGTAAAAGGTATGAAAGAACGATAAGATGAACAATTCTTAAGTTTATTTTTGGATGATACAAATTGCATTGAATATCCTAGGTCTTTTGCATAATTGTCACACATTTTCAGTTCTGAATTCCAACAAACATGGAACCCTGATATAACTCAATTATATACTTTATCACCAGCTTCCTCAGAGAAGGAAGAAAGTATTGAACTTGTTGATATTAGCCTAGGAAAACATTTGTATATCAACTCTAGTTTTGAACCAAAACAAAAGATACAAGTAATTGAAATGTTTCGAAGACAATTTGATGCCTTTGCATGGGATTATGGAGACATTAAAGGCATTCACCCTGACACATGCACACATCATATCTACAGTAATGACCAAATTAGACCAGTTAGACAGCCTCAGTAGAGGATGAATCCAACCCCCAAAGATATTGTAAAAGAGGAATTGCAAAAACTCCAATCCAATCTCATATACCCCATTCTAGATAGTCAATGGGTGTCTCCACTTGTCATAGTTCCCAAGAAAAATGGTAAGTGGAGAATATGTGTAGACTTTAGGGAGTTGAAGAAATCCACCCATAGGGATTATTTTCCCTTACCCTTCATTGATCAGGAGTTGGATACCTTGTCCAGAAATAAGTATTTCCCGTTCCTAGATGGGTTTAGTGGTTATAACCAAATACAAATAGCACCTGAAGACCAGGAGAAGACAACTTTCACCTGCCCATGGGGAACCTATGCTTATAGGGTTCTTCCTTTTGGAATTTTCAATGCCCTAGCCACTTTTCAAAGGGTTGTCCTAGCCATTTTTTCTGACTTGACCAATGATTACATAGAAGTCTACATGGATGACTTTACAGTCCATGGAAATGACTTCTAGGAAGCTTTGAACAGACTAGAAAAAGTCTTGATTAGCTGTAAGGAAACTAATATTTCCCTAAGTAATGAAAAGTTAAATATGATGCTCACTAAAGGTATTATTTTGGGACATCACATCTCTGGTTCTGGAATGAGAATTGATCCCGCAAAGATTCACATCATCACACAAATCAGAATACCTTCCTCACAAAAGGAAGTTAGCATCTTTTTAGGGCATGTTGGCTACTATAGAAGATTCATTCTGAATTTTACAAGCTTAGTTATTCCCTTATTTAATTTATTATCTAAAGAAGCTGAATTTAATTGGGATGATGAATGCCAAGTATCTTTTGAAATTCTAAAACAAAAATTGTCAAGTACTCCTGTATTAAGAGGACCAAATTGGTCCCTTCCTTTTCATATTTGTACCAATGCCTTGGACATAACCCTGGGGGAAGTTCTTGGACAAAGGGAAAATCTTATGCCTTATGCTATTTACTTTGTTAGTAAAAATATTTCCCCAACATAAGTTAATTATGCGGTCACAGAAAATGAATTTTTAGCTGTAGTCCATGCTATCAATAAATTTAGACACTACATTACAAGATATCAAGATTTTTTACACACTGATAATTCAGACATAAAATTCCTAATGAACAAACCTGTAACAAACCCTAGAGTTACAAGATGGTTGTTATTATTATAATAGTTTAACATCAATATTATTGATAGACCTGGTAAGGATAATCTTGTGGTTGTTTTCTTATCTAGAATGATTCATCTAGGAGATAATGCACCAGTAGATGATAACTTTCCCGATGAAAATTTGTTTTCTATTTCTAAATTTACTCCTGGGTATGCAGATGTAGCTAACTATCTTGTAACAGGGAGGATGCCTCAGAAATTGTCTCCTAGAGAAAAAGAGAAAGTAATTCATCTAAGTGCAAACTACATGTGGCATGATGATTGTCTTTACAAAATAGGACCATATTTGGTAATCAAGAGATGTGTAAGGGAAGATGAAATCCATGATATTCTGCAAGCCTACCATGATGGTCCTTGTGGAGGCCACTTTGCTGACAAGTGGACCGATTATAAAGTTCTGCAATTTGGTTATTATTGGCCTAATATTTTCAAATATGCCATAACTTATGTATCCAATTGTGATGAATGCCAACGAATGGGTAAGCCTACTGCATGAGAATAAATTCCACTTGAAGCCCAATTATTCATTGATCCTTTTGAGAAATGGGCATTAGATTTTGTAGGGCCCATTAACCCTGCATCTAAAAAGAAAAGGTATATACTGGTATGTGCTAACTATGTGACTAAGTGGGTTGAAGCAAAATCCTTACTAGCTGCAAGTGAACAATCAGTGGTAGATTTCCTTTTTAATGACATATTTACTAGATTTGGTGTACCTCGAGAAATTATGAATGATCAAGGGGCTCAATTCACCTATCATCTAGTCAAAACAATTACATAAAAATACCATATCAAGCACATGAAATCTACTCCTTATCATCTATAGGAGAATGGACAAGTAGAATCCACCAACAAAGTCATTGAGTCCATTCTTACTAAAACAGTACAGCTACACCACAAGGATTGGGATGACAAATTACTAGAATCCTTATGGGCTTATAGAATCATCTAGAGGAATACAAGAGGACATACACCTTACAAATTTGTGTATGTGAAGTAGGTGCTTCTCCCCATAGAATTCCAGATCAAAACCTTCAGGACTGCTATACAAGTTAGCATGAACTTAGATGAAGATCAACAATAAAGGCTTTTGTAGCTTAATGAGATGGATGAAATCAAGCAGGAAGAACTTCAAAGAACCACCCTCGTTCAAGAGCAGAGAACAAAATGGCATGACAAGTATCTTAAAAAGAAAAAATTTCAATCGAGAGATTGGGCCTTGTTGTATGACAACAGGTTCAAGAACTTCAAAGGAAAGTTAACTACTCATTGGTTAGGACCTTACGATATTGACATTTTCTATGATAATGGTTCAATCAAAATAAAGACAATTGACGAACATCAGACACCCCTACTTGTGAATGGGCACTGATTGAGAATTTACAACAAACTCCTATCAAAAGAGGAATTTCTGACACATGTGCTACATAGTTCAGATATGCAAGTGATCAGTAAGGAAGGAGATCTTCCTACTGATCCACATTGATTGATTGATTTACTTTTTAAACTTTTGTACAGAGGTGTGGATTGTGTTTTGTTAATAAGATGAAGGTAACAATGGATTCTTACCTCCTTTGTTTTACTTTCACATTTTATTTTTGTTAGTATATTTCTAAAATTTATTTGATCCTTCATGAACTTGTTAAAACATCAATTTGTAGGCATCAGCAATACTCTATTCTGGTCTGGTATTAGCAGTGTTGATCCGGTACTAGAAATTCTATTCTGGTTCGGTACCAATAGTCCTATGCTCATCCGGTACCAGAAGTCTATCCTTATACGGTACTATCAGGACACATCACCTAATTGACAAATAATGTTATACTTATGTGAAGCCATGTAGTAACCCCTTAATCTATAACCAAGGATATGAATGCAACATCAAATGGCATCTCTTATGAAGCAATAATTTATTTTGGTTCTATTGCTGACTAAAGGGAACTATTTTAATTTCTTTTGGTTCTGTTGCTTCACAAAGAAGACATAATATTTACCTATGTTGTTAAAGGAACCATGATTAATCTGATTCAAAGTCTAGAGGTTTCCTTTATCTAGTATTTCATCATGATTAAAGGGATAAAAGTATATTATCCTATAATTAACCATTTCACCCTAACTAGACTCCAACAATAATCATTGGATTATCTTTATTAAAGAGTAGCATATGAGTATATGAACACTCTCTATAATGGGCACACTAGGAACACTTTTATGGAAGAGGATGTATCAATATCCTAAGGTAATTTTAGGTCATTCTCTTATGGAAAAATTTAGATAAATCATACATTTGGATCATTCTAAAAATGTGCATACATAAGTTTATTTTTCCTTCAGACAAATCTTTAAAGACATTCAAATATCGTAATATACCTTCTAATCCAATACCATCCCAGCCTATAAAAGGGTTTTTAGACGAGCCTCCCCTATCACCATGCAAAAGAACTCTTTAACAAAATCTAAAATAGGTGACGATCAACAAGAAGCTTCTAATGGAAAAAGGGTTTAAGAGACTAACCCGTCGGGATATTGAACAGGTCTGATGGCAGTGGGTACCGGTCTATGGTATGACTAGGCAAACCCATCAGGGTACTGAATAGGCTTGCTGGCAATCAGGAATTTTGCCTGGTGAAGGTATGTCTCTCACTAATTATCACAACTACCCCACCATAGTACTGAATGTTATCACCCCATAAATTATGGGAATCAACTGATGACTTTGATATTATGGATATTGTTTGTATCTGGTGCTCTTATTGGCAATTGATTTTTCATTATGAAAATAAGAAAAGAAAAATAAAAAGAATAAAAAAAGAAAAAGAAAAAGAAAAAGAAAAGAAAAAGAAAAGAGGGAATAAAAGAATTTAAACAAAATCCCCATGCAATAACAGTAACTTGGTCATACCTTTCAAGCATGATCAAGTTCTTTTAAATTTTCAATGTTGATAGGTTAGTGAATAAATCTGACCAGACTGTCTAATCCTGGTCAGATATCCCTTAGGTTAGATTAGTGAATAAATCTGACCAGACTGTCTAATCCTGGTCAGATAGCCCTTAGGTAGAGTAATGTCTTAACCCAACAGTTTAATATGGGTTAATGGTCCTAGGGAGATAGGATTAGCATGTAGGTTAGTAGTTTCATTTGTTTCACCCCCCATGAAAACAGACTAATAAAGATGTTACACCATGTCCCAAATGCCTAAGAATAGTTTGTTCGAAACCCCATGGTTGTATCTCTTTGAAATTTTGAAAGAAAAACCCATAAAATGCTTTATCCTAAGTTTTTCCCAAGCTCATATTTCTCCGCTCATGCTCTATGTTACATTCATTTTCCAATGGTTCAGATCACGACGCTTCGATCAACGGCTCACAAAGCATTCTGGACCCCCCTTAGCGTTCTGCTTTTAATCAAGGGGGGGGGGGGGTCCAGAATCGGTGATAATATTTATGCAGATCTGAACGGTCCAGGAAAGAGTGCATGAATCCATGGCCCACATTGGATTCCGGACCCCCCCGCCCATTCTGCCTTTAATAAAGGGGGGGGGGG
>ML786556.1:534765-556053 GCA_009831015.1 Picea engelmannii | reverse complement strand
TCAATTTAGAAATCCTCACCGAGTTATACCAGAAAATGACCTTTCCTCAGAGAGCTCAGATATGCGAGCTTTTCTTCCCCGACTCCGCTCAACTTCCTTCCACCAATCCCCCTTACCCTTCTTCCCTTTTCTCCACCAAAGGAAATCAAATCATTTCTTCCCTGTGTGCCTTGCTTGGTTACTATTCTGACAAATGGGTAGATGAGCCCATCCTAGGTTTTCTGTCCATTTTCTCAAATGATGAAAAGCCCACAACGCAGTTCGATTACAACATCTTCTTGGCCGATAATATTCATGAAAAATTTGTGAATTTTGGCAGAGAGGGTATGTTCAGATATTCTTCCATACTGGCGTACATGTTTGTTTACTTCCAAGCCAACAAATTCAGTTTCTCCATGCAAAAAATGGATGCAGACGGACGGCCCCAGCCAGTCACAACATGGACTTCTCTTCTGAAACGTAACTGTGCTGAATACGACTTCAAAGATTTCATTGATCATTTTTACCACTCGGTGGTTAGCATGCTGAGTGGCAGGCCTGAGCCATGAATAAATGAGGAAGTCCAGATAATTCTGTAGCTCTCGGACAATGTAAAGACAGGAGACTGGTACCTGTACCAGAACTATACCGAAATTAGAGTTTCTGGGTGCAAGTTGGCACCTTAAAGGCTACCTCAATACGTGTCGGTAAGGATCTTTGCCTTAGAATATATTAGGCAAATAATGAATTCAGATGATATTCATTTTGTTTCCTTAAAAAAGAAACAAGAATTGAGAATTAAAGGGCAGATAGGTTCTTTTATTTGCAATAGTAGAGGTGCCGGGGAGGAAGCGGACAAAATGTTAAAGGAGATGAAATTATTTACAAGTTTCACCTGGCATTACGATCCATACAGGATCATCTCTGAAATGAGAGTGAAAAATAAGAACGTCCCATATGATCATGAGTCCAAGCCAGAGATCGAGAAATTTGCAAATCAAACAGTTTGGATGCCTGATACTTTGATGGACGTGGACCAGCAAGTTGAATTAGAACAGCAGGTGTCTTCGACGAGTGTACCTCCCACTACCAGACCTCAAGTCCCCAAGGAGAAGAGGCCCCGACAGGAGTCATCGTCTCCTATAACCGAGGTGTCAGCAGAAGAGTTTCAAATTCACACCAAAAAGTCAAAGACAGTTTCAATGTCGGGCGCGACGGTAGAACAAGAAGCCCCAACTACCATAGTAACCACCACAGGGGTCAAGCTGGTCACACCACCTTTTGGTTTGAGCCAGCATAAGGAAATCAAAAAAGCTATACCGAAGAAATATACAGATTCTCCCCTGGATACTCAGCAAAGCAAGACTGTGCCCAAATTGGGCATTTTCGAGAAATATGAATTGATCAAGAAGAAGAACCAGACCCTCACTAGTAGCACTTACGCCCAGTTTCGGAAGAAGTCTTCCATAGCTTAGCATAGGCTTCTTTCGACATTTGACACAGAAAAGGGTAGGATGCATATGGCTTACCTACAATCACAGGTACCGGATCCCAAGGTAATCTCAGATTACAAAAGGGCCACCTTCGAGTTCCAGGCGAAGGGCGTGCATCCAGCAGATCAGATGGATCTGCACAAACAAACTGGGGAGATGATTTTTCACACATTGGCACACGCTACAACTTCAGTAGCAAAATTGCAGGTATCTTTGAACAACGCTCAGACACAACTCAATATGGAAAAAATATCATCTTTTGCTAAAGACAATAGAATCAAGACGTTGGAAGAGCTGGTTTTAAAGAACGGTTACGATCCTGCAAATGTGAAAGCTGCAGAAGAGATGATTAAAAATAAAAATGCTGACATCGCATCCTTAAGAAAACAGTTAAATCTCCCTCCCACAGAAGACTCACAGGCAAACGAGATAGGAGAGAAGGAAGGTGAGAAGGATGAGATGTTGAAGTTACTCATGGAGAAGAATGCTCAACTCAAAGAGATGGAGGCTGATATGGAGAAACTACTAAAAGAGAGAGAGCAGATGAAGCCAATGGAAATTATTCCATTGAGCACTATCCCAATTGCAGGATTGAGCACAGCGACAGTGACAACGATACCATCTGCAACACCAGTGTCACTACCAGAAGGGACAACAAACCTTGCCAATTCCATGGAGAGGATAAACCTGCAAGAGTTAGAAATCAGCAGGCTTAAGAAATAAGTGGAGAACCTCCAAGAGCTCAAAACTTCTTTCCCGACAAGCCTATCTAAAGAAAAGAAGGTGAATGAGCAAATCAGGAAGGAGTTACAGCAGCTCCAAAAGTAGACAATGGCAGGGAAGACTTTGGCTTAGGTCAAAGAGATTG
Source organism: Picea engelmannii (assembly GCA_009831015.1). Lineage (NCBI taxonomy): Eukaryota > Viridiplantae > Streptophyta > Pinopsida > Pinales > Pinaceae > Picea > Picea engelmannii. The sequence goes on along the minus strand of ML786556.1, from coordinate 553,713 downwards.
TATGGACAGATATTACCAAGTCTATAAATGAAATATGGCCAATTTTTCAAATCATGTTTGAACAAAATGATTTGCTTCAGAGGAGCAAACATGCGATTGAGAAAATCAGAGACAAGCTAGGAGACATGCCAGCATAGGCAAATGAGATCATCAGGTTCCTGAATTCTAAGACCAGAGAGGAACTAGAAGAACTAAAGATTGAGGACAGAACAAAAACTATACTAGAGGTTAAAAGGGTTTTAACCAAGAGAGGTCTTATGCTTCAGCTCGAGGAAAAATTTCAAGTCATGGATCAAGGAGTACAAACATTTCTCAATAAGATAGGTGTTCTCCAAAAGAAAGGCCTTCCTGGTCTGATGGTCATTAATGACAAACTAATGACACTCCCCGACTACAAGAAGAGGTTAACTGAAGTATCTAAGGACAGTTCTAAGTTTGCAGGGATACAAAGGAGTATAACAGGCAAAGCATTTATGGATGCCCTACAGTTGGATATCAGTATCCAACATGAGATTAAACACATATTCATCATCAAGCCTACATTTGCTAAGTATACAGATATGGATGAAGTGTATTGGAGATTACTTAAAGTCACAGTGCCAAATAATCTCAGATGAGAAGAACTTTGTGATCTACTAGATTAGCAGATRAGTTGTCACTATCTAGTCACCTGTCCAGTCAGAAGAGGTTGTGAAGGCACCTCGCCAACGGCCTACCCCAGAAAGTTCCGCATGCAGTTGTAATGAGTCATCAAACARTTTTTTATTAGTGAAAGTAGTTAGACTAAAAATAGAGTGAGCACGTCTCGATCAGTTATGACGGGAACATTTGTATAATGAGATGATAAATACTTCACTTTTGGAAGTATTGAGGGTTGTTGATTCRCACACCCTATTGCTATCAACTGTACTATTTTTGAAGAGGTCTGCCATTAATAAAGAGGAGGCACTTTTACAGGATTCTTGCGTATGTTCACTGGTGATGTCAATCTTCTAAGTTGAATGTTTTTCTTTCTCTGTAATCATTGTGTGTTTCTGGAACTAATCTTTATGAATAGCGTAATGTTGTAGGATTTATCTTTGATACCCTGTTTCCGATTCTAAAAGATTTTAATGTTTATCTTCTAATATCTTCAATTAAGAAATTCTTAACTGCTTGTTAGTTGAAGTTATTTTTCTTATCTTTTCTTCCGTCCATCATTTTAATTACTAAAGATCCAGTGAGTATATTATCTCTCCCTGTGAAGGACTTCTTTGGCGTTTCTGGCTGTATCTCATATTTAATTAAATACAGACCCCATAGCCCAATGGATGTGTGAACGGTCTCAACCAATTTATAAACCCTTTTACAACAAAACATACTTGTTCCTCTTACCTAGCCTAATACCTGAAGTTAAAAACAAAGCTAAATCCTATAGAGAGATCCCTCTCTGAAGCTAGAAGGGATAGATCCCAGCTTTAAAAGCAGTTGGATAAGGTTACCTTTGTAGATTTCTTCTTTTTCAACCTCTAGGAAATTTACCAAGTGCTAACATAATTGGCGACTCCACTGGGGACGAACTAAAATTTGACAATTTCGCGTTTTCTTTCCCCAGAAAGAACGTTTGATTCTGAGAAGAAAGTAATGTTAGAGGTTGATCAAACTTTGTATATATTATTTTCATACTCACAAATTTAAAAAATATATATATATATATGTAAAAAACCCAAAAGAGTTCTAGCTCCCAAGAAAGTTCACACTAGATCTCATCCAGATCCAGAACCCCTTACAACAATAAATAATCCCGAGCAGTTTCTCAAGCGAAAGACCTCTTCTACTAGTTCCGTGAGTTATACTCCCCTTCATAAATCTCCTTCCTTTTTCGGAGAACCAGATATCTTTCAAAATCTTGATCTTGATCCCTTCCCGCAACGAAACCTGGTTAGAACACGATCTGAAACTTTTGTGTCTAGGCTCGTCTTTGACCCAACTGTGTTGCAACCCCAAACCCCCAAAGTTTTGTCTCCTATGACTAAACTACAAATTACTACCTCAGCACCGCCCAGTCCTTCCTCGTCCTCGTCTTCAGTCGCTACTTCTCCCACTATCCAGGTCGTCATTCCACCTCCTCCACCCGTCATGGCAGCTCGATATGCCCCTTTGGTGTTGGCCGCGCCACTACATGCCATGCCCCAAGACTACCAGACAAGACTTCCACAGTTCGATGCAACCTGAACCTTAAATGCACAACAACATGTGGATAAAATGAACGACTACCTTGATTTGCAAGAAGTTGACGAAGTCGACGTGAAAATGTGATTGTTTGCCCAGAGTCTGACGGGAGATGTCAAGAAATGGTTCAAAGCTTTACCTACCACTTCAATTATTGACCTTGTTGTATTCCAAAGGATTTTCCTTGGCAGATGGGAGGTAAAGAAAAACCCTCTCCAGATACTATCAGAATACAAGAATATAAAAAGAAACCAAGGTGAGACAGTACAGGACTATTGCACCCACTTTAACAACCTGTACAATGCAATTCCCACTGAAATCAAACCTCCCCAAGGCCTGGTATTGATTAAATTCCCTGATGGATTTGATGCTGACATGTCATATCAATTAAGAGAGAGAAATGCCGCTACCCTCGAAGACATGCAGAAAGTGCTATTAGTGTAGAAGCCAATCTGTTGGCGAAAAGGGCACGTCAAAGGTCTGAAAGAAGACTCACGATCAAAGAAGAACCTTCCATGTCAACCACCGATTCCAAATTGGATTATGTGGTCAGATCATTGGAATTATTGATAGAAAGAATGAGTATTTCAGATAGAAATCCTCCGAGAGACAATACACCCGCTCCTCAGATCCGAAACCCCAATTTTAGAAGAAACCCTCCTCAAATAAGACAAAGAGATCAAAGAGATCAGAGAGGTCCTGATCAACCAATCAGGCCTCCCTTGCAAGAAAACTATACTGATGAAGGGGGGGAAGTTATTGAGGAATTGTAAGACACTCATATCAACCTCATGGGCATTCACGACAATGAGGCCATTTTCCTTACTCAATAAGAGCAGGAACTATTTCTGCTAAATCAAACAAAGGTAAGTAAAGAAACCGAAGAGGCTGGAAAACAATCCTTGGAGGATGCTATTCTGGAGGTACACCGGAAATACAACTTGCGGAGTAAGAAGACAGAAGGAAATTCCTCGAAAAAGACGACCGAAACACAGAAGGTAGCTGAGACTGAGAAAACCCTTGAGCCAACTACTGCTGAGAAAAATCCTGAGAAGACCATTACTGGAAAATCTTCTGAGAAGGGTAAAGCCGACGCTCCGGTGAAGAAAAACATCACCATACTGAAAAGACTATAACAACCCGAATTTTCACCCAATACTTCTGAGCGAAAGAATATGGTGGACCAACCGGAATCAATGAGTCAGACCCGAGCTCATACACCTTTTAGCCTGGAGGGAGAATTGGCCAAAATAAAAATTCCTATCCCACTTACAGAGTTGATTAACAGAGGCGGGTATCGTTCATAGGTAATAAAAGGACTGGCCATTGAGCCTGACATAGGCACTAAGGCCTTGACTATTGGATCAATGACTCATTCAGACACTGTAAACCTTGCTGACAATCACCCCGAACTCCTTTTCAGACCTGAAGTGAATGGCCGAGACGACACCGGTGATGTAGCTCCCTTTTACATCAGTTTGAACATACACGATTTGATATTGCATAACGCTATGCTCGATTCAGGGGCCTCACATAATCTGATGCCTAAAGCAGTAATGGAAAAACTAGGATTGGAGGTCACTAGGCCTTACAAAGATCTACACTCGTTTGACTCCAGCAAAGTCAAATGTATTGGTTTGATTACAGATTTGTGCATCACCCTGGTTCAGATCCCTTCGAAAAGCATGGTAATGGATGTGGTGGTTGCAGACATCCCACCAAAGTATGGTATGTTGCTATCCTAGTCCTGGGGAGATAAGTTGAAAGGAACCCTTTAGTTGGATATGTCTTACGCCACTATCCCAGTGTTTGGACAACAGAGGAGGTTATACAGAGAAACACTGATGAAGTATATGGTTAGTAGTCAAGAGAAACCTCATAATTATCCCCTTTACTCTGCTCATTCAGATCTAGATTCATTCATCTTGTACAATGATGGTGATATGGAAGAGCAAGATACTCAGTTGATGGAAGATGTATCTAGTCAATATGAAGGTCCAGAAAGCGAGGCAGCAAAGATGAAAAATGTAATCACTGAAGATTTTCCCGCCAATTTTTGGAGTATGGATTTTGATGGGGCTGTGAGTAAAGAAGGAGCAGGTGCTGGAGTCTGGTTGCATAATCATCAAAAGAGGTATTCAGAGAATCATTCCTACAAACTAAATTTCCATTGCACTAACAACGTTGTTGAGTATGAATATTTAATGCTCGGTCTGAAGCTGTTGAGAAAGGTCGGTGCTAAGCAGATCATGGTAAGAGGTGACTCTGAATTAATAATTAAGCAAATTAAAGGGGAATATGCTGCTAAACACCCATGCCTTAGGGCCTACAGAAATGTTGTTCTTGATTCTTTGAAGTGTTTTAATGAGGTTGACTTATTGGTAATGCCGAGAGGACAAAATATTATGGCTGACGAATTGGCTACGTCAGCAACCTCCTGCAAAATCCCTTTCCGCCAGACTCGCCCATACACTGTCGAAGTGAAATGCAGACCTACAGTTCCCGATAATATCAGGTACTGGTAGGTTTTTGGAAATGATGATCAGATAGAGGACTTTTTGCAATGCAAGAACGATTTTGAATGTACAAACATAGATTTAGAAAATGAGGACGAGAATGTAAATAATTCTGAGTTTGAAATAGATAGTGTAAATACTATAGAGTTAGGAGTAGATACCGTAGACTCAGAAAAGTTAGGGGATGATGAAATGAATGCTGATGTTTTACAATTGAAAAGCAATGTTTTACCTAGAGGGATTGTTCCTTTAGAAGATTTGTTTGACAACAACGATGTAGCTAAGAAACCAAAAATAGAAGCACATGGACAAGAGATAGAGGACTGCAATATAGGGACTGGAGAGAAGCCTAGGATGGTCAAAATATCCAAGTCGTTACCCCCAAAACAAAAGCTTAAATACATTGAGCTATTCAAAGAATATTCAGACATTTTTTCCTGGGGCTATGAAGATTTGAAAGCCTATGACACCAGCATTATACAACACAGGATTCCCATAAAGGAAGACCAGAAACTGTTTCAGTAGAAACTTAGGAGGATAAATCCCAAGTTGCTTCCCCTGATAGAAAAAGAGATTAAGAAGATGTATGATGCCAAGATCATAGTACTAATACGTTTCTCTAAGTGGGTTTCTAATTTAGTCCCTACATGTAAGAAAACCGGGGAAATCAGACTCTGCATAGATTTCCGAAATCTGAACAAAGCATCCCTGAAGGATAACTACCCCTTGCCTAAAATGGATCACCTCCTACAAAGGGTGGTTGGGTCTAGTCGAATTTATCTATTAGATGGTTTCTCGGGCTACAACCAGGTCCTAGTTCACCCAGACGACCAGGAAAAAACTGCTTTCACCACACCATGGGGCACTTTCATGTATGTGAAGATGCCTTTTGGTTTGATGAACATAGGAGCCACCTTCCAGAGGGTGATGGATATCGCTTTCATAGAAGAATCAAGTAAGTTTATTGTCGTTTATCTAGACGATGTTACTGTGTTTTCCCAATCTAATGATGAACACCTGCGGCTCCTTAGACGAGTTTTCGAAAAGTGTAGAAGGTTTGGGATTTCTTTAAATCCCAATAAGTGTCTTTTTGGGTTAGAAGAAGGCAAATTGATGGGACATATCATCTCTAAAGATGGAATCAGAATTGACCCCAGCAGAATTGAGGCCATACTAAAGTTAGAACACCCAAGAAACCTCAAAGAACTACAGTCCTTTATAGGGAAAATTAACTTTCTTCAAAGATTCATTCCTAATCTGGCCAAACTCCTCTGAAACATTACCAACATGCTTAAAAAGGACGTAAAAATAAAATGGGAGCCTGAGTCCAGGCAATCATTCGAACAAGTAAAACGTGCACTCACCGAAGCCCCAATTTTGATCAGTCCCGATTTCACTAAAGATTTCTATCTTTTTTCTTTCGCCTCTGAACATACTATAGCAGTTGTATTATTGCAGAAGAATAGTGAAGGGTATGAACAACCCATAGCTTTCTTCAGAAAAGCTTTGAGAGATGCTGCTTTGAATTACAATATCATGGAGAAGCAAGATTTTGCTTTGGTAAAAGCTATAAAGGACTTCAGGGTCTATATTCTCCATTCCCACATCATAGCTCATGTCCCGAATGCGGTAGTAAAGGATATCTTGACACAAGACAACCCTGATGGAAGAAGGGGAAAATGGATTGCAGTTATTCTAGAATATGACATAGAGATTAAGCCCACAAAACTAATCAAAGGCCAAGGCCTTGCTAAACTAATGGTTGAATCTAACTTCCAGGCTCTTGACATTAATTTTCTAGATGTGGCAGATGAACAGGGTGAGATGGCGACTCCAAACGTTAGAGAGGTATTTCTAAACTCTCTGTGGTATGCAGACCTTATATTCGTTCTACAAAATTTACAAGCTCCCCCTGGTTTAACGAAAACTAAAGCTAGATTCTTAAAGTTAAAAGCTTTGAAATTCTGTATTCTAGAAGGAAATTTATATTGGAAAGACCCTGCTGGTATTCTTTTAAATTGTTTACTGAAGGATGAAGCTGATAAAGTGTTGCAAGAGTTTCATGCAGGAGAATGTGGTGGCCATTTGAATTGGAAGGTTACAACCAACAAAATACTCAGAGCTGGATTTTACTGGCCTACCTTGTTTGCAGATGTACATCAGAAAGTAACAGCCTGTCACCAGTGCCAACTGTTTGAAGGAAAAATAAAACTTCTTCCTTTACCTCTCAAACCTATCTCAGTTGAGGCCCCTTTCCAACAATGGAGACTCGATTTCATTGGAGAAATACACCCTCCATCTTCTGGCCAACATAGGTGGATTCTTACTGCCACGGATTATTTTACCAAATGAATCGAGGCTGTACCAAGCAGGAAAGAAACTGACTCTGTTATTATCAAATTTCTTGAAAATAATATTTTGTCTCATTTTGGTTGTCCTAGAAAGATTATTACTAACAATGCAGTTGCCTTTCGGTCAAATAAACTCATAGATTTCTGCAACCGTTACCACATTGGCTTGGGGCATTCCACAGCCTACTACCCTTAGGGGAATGGGTTGGCGGAATCCTCAAACAAAACTTTGGTGAATATCATCAAGAAAACATTACAGGAGAATAAAAAATCATGGCATGATAAGTTGGTATTTGCTCTATGGGCAGATAGACTGACCACCAAAAGGTCAATTGGTATGTCCCCATACCAGCTGGTCTATGGTACTGAGGCCGTTTTCCCAACTTCTTTGGGAGTCCCTGTCATGAATTTACTTCAGGATATACAAGCTGAGCCAAATGACTCCCAGAGACGAATCAATCAGATGATTCATTTGCAACAGACTAGAGAAGATGTTTTCAACAAAACATAGGTCGTCCAAGAGAACATCAAGAAAATCTTTGACAAACGAACCAAGGAGGATGATTTTGAGATGGGAGACCTGGTGTTGATATGGGATGCCAGGAACGAGGACAAGGGAAAGCATGGGAAATTTGATCATCTGTGGACAGGGCCATACATGATCCAAGCTTTCAAAGGAAACGATGCCTTTTTGTTAAACAATGCTGATGGGTCAGATCTTCCAGGAGCACCTGTGAATGGCAGAATGCTGAAACATTATGTCCCATCTCAGTAAAAGATTTGAAGAACTCACCCTCCATTGTACGTACCAGTTTTAATTTTCAGTTTTTACTTGTATTTTCTGAGTGAAGAACGTTAGTCAGTTGGTTGAAGCCCGAAGAGAAGGCCCTAAGCTGTTGATCACTATTTTTCAAAATTGAATAAGTCCAACCAAGGATACCAGGCAGATATGTTCAGAATGACAGGAAAATGGATTCTTGGCACTTAACAGGGCAAGTACCATCCCCAGGTGGAGCCGTTGTTATCACCCCATAAATTATGGGAATCAACTGATGACTTTGATATTATGGATATTGTTTGTATCTGGTGCTCTTATTGGCAATTGATTTTTCATTATGCAAATAAGAAAATAAAAAAAGAAAAGAAAAAGAAAAAGAATAAAAAAAGAAAAAGAAAAAGAAAAAGAAAAGAAAAAGAAAAGAGGGCATAAAAGAATTTAAACAAAAGCCCCATGCAATAACAGTAACTTGGTCATACCTTTCAAGCATGATCAAGTTCTTTTAAATTTTCAATGTTGATAGGTTAGTGAATAAATCTGACCAGACTGTATAATCCTGGTCAGATAGCCCTTAGGTAGAGTAATGTCTTAACCCAACAGTTTAATCTGGGTTAATGGTCCTAGGGAGATAGGATTAGCATGTAGGTTAGTAGTTTCATTTGTTTCACCCCCCATGAAAACAGATTAATAAAGATGTTACACCATGTCCCAAATGCCTAAGAATATTTTGTTCGAAACCCCATGGTGGTATCTCTTTGAAATTTTGAAAGAAAAACCCATAAAATGCTTTATCCTAAGTTTTTCCCAAGCTCATATTTCTCCACTCATGCTCTATGTTACATTCATTTCCCAATGGTTTAGATCACGACGCTTCGATCAACGGCTCACAAATCATTCCGGACCCCCCTTAGCATTCTGCTTTTAATCAAGGGGGGGGTCCGGAATCGGTGATAATATTTACGCAGATCTGAACGGTCCAGGAAAGAGTGCATGAATCCACGACCCACATTGGATTCCGGACCCCCCCGCCCGTTCTGCCTTTAATGGAGGGGGGGGGGTCCATAATTGGTAATAACTTGGGCAAAAATCTAGACGGCCTAGAACAAAGCGCTTAAATCCACGGTTCACATTGAATTCCGGACCCCCCCCTCCGTTCTGCCTATAATGGAGGGGGGGGGGTCTGGAATTGGTATTAAGGAGCGCGCTAAGATCTGAAGCCAGGAAGTGAGCGCGCAGATCTATGGTTCAAAATGGTTTTCGGACCCCCCCTAATGTTCTGCTTTTAACCAAAGGGGGGGGGTCCAGAATGAATTTTCCTTTCGATGAGCCCCTTGTTACATGTGGCATTGTCCTATTGGTCAAGGAGTCCTATCTACCACATGCTATCTGACAACTCGTCACTCATGGACGTCACCTTCCACTGAGCCCACTTGTCCCACTTGTTCCCGGGGTCACGTCTCATCCCATAACTGCAGTCAGTCCCGGTTGTCAGTACCTAAATCCCTCACTCATGACCAGCCCCTTATGGCGACTTTCACTACACTTCACCTCCAATCCCTAGCATCCACGTCACCCATCCATATGCTTTGGCCACCGTCACCTGCCCTGTCACCCCCAAGTGGCCCGTTGTCCATTAATAACCGGATAACATACCCGTTGTCATGCTTACCATTTTCCCATGTCCAACCGACCCTAATTTTAAATAAAACCACTGTTTTCCCTCTTCATTCACTATTTGTCCATCGCACCAGAAAATTTTACCCTTACGCCTCCATTTCTTTTCCGCCACCTTCATCTATAGTCAGTCTACCCCGCTAACATCGTGTTTATTTGCAGGTACTGTTGTTGAAATGGTGTCAAAGTCAAGTCAAGCGGAAGAAGAAGAGAATCCTTTTCTTCCTCCTCCCATCGACCTAGATAAAATCCCCCTGGTCGATAAAGATCAATTTATCGCAGATACCATCTGCGACTTTGATTTTTCAGACCTCCAGTCATGGTTACGAGAGGTATTCTTAGATCAGAGCGACGAAATTGGACTCTGGGAGTCGAATTTTCCGCTGTACCTTTTGCCCCAGATACATCACTTTCCAGAATTTGCTCTCAAATGCCAAGCCCACTATGTCCCTGACCAGAAAGCCATCATCTCTTCATCCGGAGACGTCCTTTTCTTCATCACTCCCGAAGATATTGACCAGATGTTGCAAGTTCCCCGTGCTGAATCTGCATCCCCATTCAATTTAGAAATCCTCACCGAGTTATACCAGAAAATGACCTTTCCTCAGAGAGCTCAGATATGCGAGCTTTTCTTCCCCGACTCCACTCAACTTCCTTCCACCAATCCCCCTTACCCTTCTTCCCTTTTCTCCACCAAAGGAAATCAAATCATTTCTTCCCTGTGTTCCCTGCTTGGTTACTATTCTGACAAATGGGTAGATGAGCCCATCCTGGGTTTTCTGTCCATTTTCTCAAATGATGAAAAGCCCACAACGCAGTTCGATTACAACACCTTCTTGGCCGATAATATTCATGAAAAATTCGTGAATTTCGGCACAGAGGGTATGTTCAAATATTCTTCCATACTGGCGTACATGTTCGTTTACTTCCAAGCCGACAAATTCAGTTTATCCATGCAAAAAATGGATGCAGACGGACGGCCCCAGCCAGTCACAACATGGACTTCTCTTCTGAAATGTAACTCTACTGAATACGACTTCAAAGCTTTCATTGATCAGTTTTACTAACCGGTGGTTAGCATGTTGAGTGGCAGGCCTGAGCCATGAATAAATGAGGAATTCCAGAGAATTCTGCAGCTCTCGGACAATGTAAAGACAGGAGACTGGTACCTGTACCAGAACTATACCGAAATTAGAGTTTTTGGGTGCGAGTTGGCACCTTACAAGCTACCTCAATATGTGACGGTAAGGATCTTTGCCTTAGAATATATTAGGAAAATAATGAATTCAGATGATATTCATTTTGTTTCCTTAAAAAAGAAACAACAATTGAGAATTAAAGGGCAGATAGGTTCTTTTATTTGCAATAGTAGAGGTGTCGGGGAGGAAGCAGACAGAATGTTAAAGGAGATGAAATTCTTTACAAGTTTCACCTGGCATTACGATCCATACGGTGTCATCTCTGAAATGAGAGTGAAAAATAAGAACATCCCATATGCTCATGATCCAAGCCAGAGATCGAGAAATTTGCAAATCAAACAGTTTGGATGCCTGATACTTTGATGGACATGGACCAGCAAGTTGAAGTAGAACAACAGGTGTCTTCAACGAGTGTACCTCCCACTACCACACCTCAGGTCCCCAAGGAGAAGAGGCCCTGACATGAGTCATCGTCTCATGTAACCCAGGCGTCAGTAGAAGAGTTTCAGATTCACACCAAAAAGTCAAAGACAGTTTCAATGCCGGGCATGACGGTAGAACAAGAAGCCCCAACTACCACAGTAACCACCACAGGGGTCAAGCCGGTCATGCCACCTTTTGGTTCGAGCCAGCATAAGGAAATCACAAAATCTATACCGAAGAAATCTACAGATTCTCCCCTGGATACTCAGCAAAGAAAGACTGTGCCCAAATTGGGCATTTTCGAGAAATATGAATTGATCAAGAAGAAGAACCAGACCCTCACTAGTAGCACTTGTGCCCAGTTTCAGAAGCAATCTTCCACAACTCAGCATAGGCTTCTTTCAGCATTTGACACAGAAAAGGGTAGGATGCATATGGCTTACCTACAAGCACAGGTATCGGATCCCAAGGTAATCTCAGATTACAAAAGGGCCACCTTCGAGTTCCAGGCGAAGGGCGTGCATCCAGCAGATCAGATGGATCTGCACAAACAAACTGGAGAGATGATTTTTCACACATTGGCACACGCTACAGCTTCTCCAGCAAAATTGCAGGTATCTTTGAACAACGCTCAGACAGAGCTCAAGATGGAAAAAATATCATCTTTTGCTAAAGACAACAGAATCAAGACGTTGGAAGAGCTGGTTTTAAAGATCGACTACGATCCTGCAAATGTGAAAGATGCGGAAGAGATGATTAAAAAGAAAAATGTTGACATCGCATCCTTAAGAAAACAGTTAAAGCTCCCGCCCACAGAGGACTCATAGGCAAAGGAGATAGCAGAGAAGGAAGGTGAGAAGGATGAGATGCTGAAGTTACTCATGGAGCAGAATGCTCAGCTCAAAGAGATGGAGGCTGAGATGGAGAAACTACTAAAAGAGAGAGAGCAGATGAAGCCAATGGAAAGCATTCCGTTGAGCGCTATCCCAATTGCAGGATTGAGCACAACGACAGTGACAGCGATACCATCTGCAACACCAGTGTCACTACCAGAAGGGACAACAGACCTTGCCAAGTCCATGGAGAGGATGAACCTGCAAGAGTCAGAAATCAGCAGGCTTAAGAAAGAAGTGGAGAACCTCCAAGAGCTCAAAACTTCTTTCCAGACAAGCCTATCTAAATAAAAGAAGGTGAATGAGCAAATCAGGAAGGAGTTACAACAGCTCCAAAAACAGACAATGGCAGGGAAGACTTTGGCTAAGGTCAAAGAGATTGTATGGACAGATATTACCAAGTCTATAAATGAAATCTGGCCAATGTTTCAAATCATGTTTGAAAAAAATGAGTTGCTTCAGAGGAGCAAACATGCGATTGAGAAAATCAGAGATGAGCTGGGAGACATGCCAGCACAGGCAAATGAGATCATCAGGTTCCTGAATTCCAAGACCAAAGAGGAACTAGAAGAACTAAAGATTGAGGACAGAACAAAAACTATACTGGAGGTTAAAAGGGTTTTAACCAAGAGAGGTCTTATGCTTCAGCTCGAGGAAAAAGTTCAAGTCATGGATCAAGGAGTACAAATTTTTTTCAATAAGATAGATGTTCTCCAAAAGAAAGGCCTTCCTGGTCTGATGGTCATTAATGACAAACTAATGACACTCCCTGACTACAAGAAGAGGTTAACTGAAGTATCTAAGGACAGTTCTAAGTTTGCAGGGATACAAGGGAGTATAACAGGCAAAGCATTTATGGATGCCCTGTAGTTGGATATCAGTATCCAACATGAGATTAAACACATATTCATCATCAAGCCTACATTTTCTAAGTATACATATATGGATGAAGTGTATCGGAGATTACTTAAAGTCACAGTGCCAAATCATCTAAGATGGGAAGAACTTTGTGATCTACTAGATTAGCAGATGAGCTGTCACTATCSAGTCACCTGTCCAGTCAGAAGAGGTTGCGAAGGCACCTCGCCAACGGCCTACCCCAGAAAGTTMTGCATGCAGTTGTAATGAGTCATCAAACAATTTTTTATTAGTTAAAGTAGTTAGACTAAAAATAGAGTGAGCACGTCTCGATCAGTTATGACGGGAACGTTTGTATAATGAGATGATAAATACTTCACTTTTGGAAGTATTGAGGGTTGTTGATTCGCACACCCTATTGCTATCAACTGTACTATTTTTGAAGAGGTCTGCCATTAATAAAGAGGAGGCACTTTTACAGGATTCTTGCGTATGTCCACTGGTGATGTCAATCTTCTAAGTTGAATGTTTTTCTTTCTCTGTAATCATTGTGTGTTTTTGGAACTAATCTTTATGAATAGCGTAATGTTGCAGGATTTATCTTTGATACCCTGTTTCTGATTCTAAAAGATTTTAATTTTTATCTTCTAATATATTCAATTAAGAAATTCTTAACTGCTTGTTAGTTGAAGTTATTTTTCTTATCTTTTCTTCCGTCCATCATTTTAATTACTAAAGATCCAGTGAGTATATTATCTCTCTCTGTGAAGGACTTCTTTGGCGTTTCTGGTTGTATCTCATATTTAATTAAATACAGACCCCATAGCCCAATGGATGTGTGAACAGTCTCAACCAATTTATAAACCCTTTTACAACAAAACATACTTGTTCCTCTTACCTAGCCTAATACCTGAAGTTAAAAACAAAGCTAAATCCTATAGAGAGATCCCTCTCTGAAGCTGGAAGGGCTAGATCCCAGCTTTAAAAGTGGTTGGATAAGGTTACCTTTGTAGATTTCTTCTTTTTCAACCTCTAGGAAATTTACCAAGTGCTAACACTGAACAAGCTTGCTGGCAGTGGGTTCTAGTTGAGAAATGTCTCATTTATACTTGTCTGATTGAAAAATTCACTTTTGTCATAAAACATGAATACTAAAAAGAAAGGTCACTATTGATACTTATAAGATACAAACTCCATATTAACAAACAAAATGAATACTACAAGAAAATGTCCATTTGAGAATTACCCTAATTCAACTTTACCAGTCTGACATATAAAGCCTACATTATGTAAGAGGGAAACTTATTAAGAGTGGAGCCTTGACTAGGGAGTCTACTCTACTTATACTATGAAATTTATCTATAACATCTAATGATAATAAATCTCTGAAGCAAGTTAGGTTGGACATGTTCTTCTGGAAAAATATAAAAACCTCCCTATTTGCATTGTTGAATGTTTCCCTTGTCAATAAGTCATCAGAAGAAAGGCAATTTCAATTTTTAAAAGCATGGGATCATATGCTAGGTGATAAATGTACTTTTGGAATTTGATTTGGTTTCTCATCTCTTATCAATTTTCTTCCATCTGTGAACAGTGTGTCAGGCATTTTTTCATAAGGATATGCAACATCCTTGGCATGGGGGAGGGTCAAAGAGCCCCTTTTAGGACTCTTTTTCAGACTCGTATATCATCTACAAGGATCAACATGTTCACCGTACAACCCTGCAGAACCAGACACAAAAGAAGAATCTCAAGACAAGCACAGAATAAAGAACTATTCATAAAGTACATGAAATTCCATTACTAAGCTTCTAGAAAACTCTAGCCTAAAAAGATGAACTCTGACAATATGCAAGATTCAAATACAAAGGCAGTCACATATTCTATGGGTATTGGTTATGCAATGGTAAAAGAAAAAGGTAACATGGTATTAGTTATTTTCATTTTCTTATAAAACTACAAAAGGTATGAAAATGTATACTAGATCTTATGACCTTATTATTAAAACCATGCACCTAACTTTCACTTCCCTCATACCCATATGCTTAACCTTAATCAATTCCCTCACCACATAAGCTCTTGAAAATATGAGGGAGGACAAAATCACATCAAATGTGTGAATGTGGGGATGAACTGAAATGAGCATGCTCAGTAATGATGAGCCACGAACCTAAACCAAGAACGTGCTTCATCCTTAAACCATCATGAATCTATCTCGCATGATTGAACACTAAAATTCGTCACTTAGGGGTCCAATCGCCAATCCCAAATAACAATGATGTCTTGATACCAAACGTCCCATCCCCATCATTGCACTAATGGGCAAAAATGAAATGGCTTATGTGGGTGGCGAAGCCATCTAGATGAGGCTCATCTTGTCTTAATTTTTCTTCACATAATCTTTACTTAAACTCACCATTCAAATTATTGAAGCCATGACCATTTTTCATACTATTACACATCTCTCTCCATTTTCAGAGCCTTCTCCTCTCTGCAACATCCAGTTCCAAACCCTCATGCTCACAGATGACTAAATCCTTGCGCTACAACCCGGTTTTCACTTACATTTTATAAACATGGCTGTAAGTAGACATGAATAGATCTTCCATATTTATAGAGAGACCGAGGAGTTCCAACTATGTAGAGATAAGTATGCTAGAGTGGGATGGATTCCATTTTTAGATAAATTCACAAGTTGTCATGAGAAGGTATCACACACATTTGTTTAGAGTTATGATGGAGAGATTGTGCACATAGGCAATCTACAACTAACAATCAATGAAGCAACCTTAAGGGAAGCCACATGATTAACTAGAAGAGGAGACAAGTATTTCAAAGGAGTAGGACTCAATAAAGAAATATGCCAATGATTTCTGAAGGAAGACCATCAACACCCTAATTGGAAAAAAGGGGATTTCTGGAGACTATATCAAGGAAGAATATCATCCAATGCTTGCTAGTCTTCAACGATTTCTCACTTGTGAGGGAAGGTATGTTGTAAATTTCTTATATCATATTAGGATTTTGTTGCACTTTGAAGGAGGCCCTGAAATTGACTTCCCATATTTTTTATGGATGAGCCTAAACAAGATGGTAAGAGGTGTCAAATCCATATCCAAAACTGAGAAGACTAGCATTTATCATGAGGGTCTTATCAAAATGCTAGTTATACATGAGATCAAGAAGAGAGGGTTTAGTTGGAAAAACCTCATCACTCAACACCTTTCCATAGAAAAAGAACCTGTAGAATAAGCCCAGCCTACTCCAAATAAAAATAAGGAACCTAAGGAGCAAAAGGGCAAGGCAGCCCCATCATCCTCCAGAGTAGTAAAGAAGAAATATAGTAAACAAGAAAGGCCCTCTTCCTCAGATAATAAGACTCTTAAAATTCAATAATCAAAAGGTAAATCCAAATTAGTGGAGGAGATCTCAACAGTAGCGCTTGAGGAGAGGGTTCATACATCAAAATCCTTGAGGAAAGAGAAGAGTAGAGATGAATAGTCTATAGAACAATCTCCTGTAACCATTCCACAAACAAATAAGAAGAAAAGGAAGCTTTTTAGCACCTCTAATCCATGACCCTCTTATAAAAGAACCATAAGGAGCATGTAAAATAAAGGAAAAGAAGTTGTCAGTCCTCATACACATGAAGACCCAATAGATCTTACCTCCCCTTCCCTAGATCTATCAGCCTAGGATGACATCCCTAGCTTGACTAAGGAACAAGCTACTATTATTTTGTGTGGGATGAGGGAGGAAGTGAAGGAAAGAGAATGAATCCAACCAGATACAATAAGGTCAATGAAGACCTTGACAAAATAATATATGAAGAAGAAGATTGGGGAGTTGCAAAAACAAAACCAGGAACTCAAACAAGAAGTGAATGAATACTAACTATTGGATAGGTATATCAAGAAGGAAAACGAGCAACTGAGGGAAACCAACCAACAACTCCAAGATGACCATGAAGAGACTTATAATAAGCTCAAAAAGGTACTAAGACTCTTGAAATACATTAGGGTCATAAAAAGGGAGCTGAAAGCAGAAGACTCAGCTATCAACATCATTGACCCACAGGAGTAAAGAGAATGGAGTCTCAAGTTTTGAATTTTTTTTTAGTATGTTTCAGTTACATGAGGACATGAAATGATTTTGGCATGGGGGAATGTTGAGCCTCCAAATTGACATCCCCATTACCATATTATACTCCTCATTTATACCTTTTTTCCCTACCTAAGCATGGATCAATGATAAATAACCCTACCTCTAGTCACTGATAAGGTCATAAGGTAAAGTACAATTGAATTCATGCATTTTGTGGTTTATTAATCTAGGAGAATAAATATTTCATGTACTAATGTTTAAAATTGCCATGTGTATCTTTGACCTTTTGATGAATTCCAACACTTTTATGTCAGCTCAGTTATCCGATACTTATGCGCCATATTTCCCACTGTTTGAATCCAGTACCAATGATCACATATTGTTCTAGTTTGGTACCAACCAATTGCATATTGTTCGGATCTGGTACTATCTATCGAATCTCACCTATCACGATCCAGTACCAATAAAGGAAACAAAGTATGCTAAGATTGGCTCCAGATCATGCACAGGATAATTGTTGAGTGTTTATGAAATCATCAAAGTTATAGCAATACTATCTTAAGACATTTTGTTTATTGCTTCATCCTCATACACTTCATGTCATGAGGATGAAGCTTAAAATATGTAACCGAATATAGAAATTTGAAAATTGTTGATTTGTAAAAGATTTCACCTCGTGTTTCACGACTAAGACTATTTAAATAGTCATGGCAAGGATGGTGGAAGGAGTAGAGAGATTGCATATCACAACATGTGAAGTAGCATTACATATTGTAGAACATATCTTGAGTTGAAGTTTAATAGAAGAATGCCATTTATTTCCATGTCTTGATCATTTATGAATGTGAGTTGAGTTGTTAGTATAGTTTCATGTTTTGAGGTTTTGAGTAAGAGTGATGTGTGGATTAAAGGCCAACTTACTGTAGACTCCAGTCGCTGACCTGTTGAAGTAGCAAGGGCCCACCACTCAACAAAGGTCAGCATCCTTATAGAGTAGTGTTAACATTTGATTTCAATAGTATAACTGTTAGACTAGCTGAAGCTTTGATTCTTTCAGATAATAGTAGTTTAGGATTTCGATTATATGATTTCTTAGGGATCTTTATTTACTCTGTTTTTGCATATGCTCCTTTCTGTTCTTATGAATTTGATTTTTCTTAATGGACATGGATGATTGGAAGAAGTATCCAAATATAATTGGAAAGAACTAGTGAATTTCATAACAGAATATTGTGAACCACAACATACTCAATATACTGGTGATTGAACTATGCATGATATGTCTTGATGATTGATGTGTATGTGTGATTTCCCTTTCAAAAGTGTGATTTCATAGTTATATTTTTGGGTTAGATATTAGAGTTGATCTGTCAAAGAACTCCATCTCATATTTGTGTGTTCCCCAATGGAGTAGATAGGTTCTCTGTGAAAGGCAACCAAAGTGTGTTTCAGTTTTTTTCTTAATCCAGATTATTTCTATACTCATGACATTAGAATTACCTCTCTTACTGGTGTCTTGTAAATCTATTGATTACGAATCCCGGATTGATAATTAATGAGTGAATTATACTAATCATATAATCATCACAACAACACAGCTGGCTAACTGAAGTAGGAGGGGGTAGATCAACAATAATAGAAATCTTGGACTGATCTATGTTGTGCCCCAACAACTCCCCCTAAATTTTTACAAAATTTAAAGGGCCCCCATTAGAATCTTGATAATTATAATGAGCTAGAGAATCAACCTTTTCAAATAGTTCCATACCTTGTTTTGATTTGAGACAAACTTAATATATTCATTATAGTATGAGACATTCATTACGAGAGTATATGTAAAAAGTTAGAAATGAGCATAAAAATCTCAATTTAAACAAAAACGTTAATTTTTATCAAATGTTTACTTTCGTTTAAATTATGATTATGTGTTCTTTCTTTTGC
>ML786556.1:523691-534446 GCA_009831015.1 Picea engelmannii | reverse complement strand
ACAATTTTTAGGTTATTAATTTAGGTTTCTTTTTGTTTCACAGGTTTCTATTATCAAATATTTGATACGGATCTAATCATGGATTGATTTTATTATCCAAATACGTTCAAGATGATTGATCCAAAAATAATTTTGGATTGCTACAAATAATTTTATGAGCAATAACAGATAAAATTTGGAAAGGCGTCAAGATCAGACAGGCTATTTTGCGGAACTGATTACAGCCAAACTGTGAGGAATTTGAAGAAACGGCTGAAAACCCAAAACCCAAATGGACCCGTTTACCTTATGCATAGAAATTTTCCCAAACAAATGCATGATTTGAGAGATATTGGTGTCTCTTTACAAGGAAAATTTCAGGTGGAGAAAATTAATAGTGACGCCCAGATTGTTCATTCATTATATAAATATATGAGAAAGTTCAGAGCCAAAGATAAAAGAATTGGAGAGGAGGATTTTTATCCTTTATCTTTTGTATATTATTTATTTTGTAAACTTTTCTTCTTTTCAAATGGAGTAATGGATGGTTGGAATCTTTGGGAGAATGGACGAGTATTTTCAAAGAAGAATATGGAATTCCAGGTTGCTTAATGGCTTTCGTCCTGTGAGTAAAATGGTTTTATTTTCATTATAATATTTTCATATTCTTTGAATAATTGATTATGCATTGATTCAAATTATATTTAGTCTATTTTATCAATACATGGTTTATTGTTATCATTTATGTATTAATTTTTTTTTAATCTTTAAGAGTCTATTATCTTAAAAATTCTTCCAGGACTACAATATGGATGTGTGATTTTGAGAAAGAATATGGGAAAACAATTCATCTTTGGCTTTAGACCTATGTGATGCTTATTCCATTTCATTCTTTCATTACTATTGTATTATGAGAATGTTATTATGGTTGATTTTAGCTTTAGCTTGTCATCATATGGTGTTTTCATACTATTAAATTTTATATGTTGTCCATAATTTCTTATTCCATTTTTTATGTGTGATCGATCGATCATTTGATTATTGTGGAATTTATTTCTAATGTTAAATGATGGATAATATCAATACTCATAATTGATTTTTGTTTCGTTCTTAAATATTGATTATCTTAAGATCACATGATTTTTAATTAGTTGTCTTCCTGTTGTTATTAATTTCCTCCAATATCAAATACTTCTTTGAATGTATTCTGGAAGTGCTAGTATTGTTCTGTTATAGGTTTCCCTTAACAACAGTACAGGAAGGAGCTCATACAACACAAAAATATACTACCAGTTTTGTTGATCAGCGACAGGTTATTATGTGTGCTATTTAGTTAAGTTTTTTATGAATGAAACAATGATTACATTAATTAGCTTTGACTATTTTTGTGTCATTGTTTCAATCGTATTCATTTAGTATTTATTCATTTAATATCTTTAAAAAAAATCCAAAAAGAAGTGTTGTTCATATTTGATTCTTAAACTTTATCAAACAATCATTTTCGCAAGATTTAATGCAAACCTTGTAAACTGTATATAAACTGTTCATAATAATTTGTATATTCACATTCTTAGGTAAATAGTTGTAATTATTGTGTTGATTGTTAGAATATTTTCTTTAGTTAGTTTATTTTATTTTTCTATCTTTAGGACCCTAGTTGGCTAACAGAGCCATTAAAATTGTTAGAATAGGTTACACCAAACAACTTGGTTTATTTAGAAAACCCCAGACCAGATCTATTCTTCCAGTTGACAGCATGTCATATTTGCTCGTCAACAATCTACTAGTAACCCCTGCTTACACACAATATGGCCTCACAACACTCCAAAGGGTGAAAGAAAATGCATTTCTTCAGGTTCAGGGAAATCTCAGATTGCCTTCACTTATCCAACATTATTCTTAAGCATTCAATATATTTTTTCAATAAGATAAAAACAATCCAATCATCAAAATAAGGTTTCAGAAATTTATGTAAAAACTCCTTGAATGCTTCGACCACCATCCTAGAAATGATGTTGGTGCATTCTTCAATCCAAAAGGAATCACTGTGTATTGGTAGGATCCCCATTCTATTTCAAAATTGGTCTTATGGTGATCTTCCTTGGCAATCCTGATCTGATGGTATCCTAAAATTCCATCGGTGAAGGAGTAGACTTCCTGTCCTCCCACGTTATCTAACACTTCGTCAATAAACGATGTAGGGAATGGATCATGTAGACATGAATCATTCAACTTCCTGAGATATAAAAAGATTATGATCTCTCCTATTTTATTATCCTGAACCACCATACGAATAATCAACTATGATTCTTCAATAGGTTCTATGATTCCTACTTCCAACAGTCTGTCTAATTCAATCTTCACTTTTTCCTTATATTTAGGGTTCAATCTGTAGGGTCTTTGTTTAACTGGCCTTGCATTTGGTTTCAAGGGGATCTTCATCTCTCCCATGGGCCCTTTAATTCCCTTCATATCAGTGAACTTGGTTGGAAACAAGTCCTAATATTCGTGCAGTAACTCTGTGATCTTATCAATAGTGGCATCATCCCAGTAATCTCCAACATTAGCAAGGTTAGGTGCTTTCTCTGTTCCAATATTAAATTTATTGATTTTTATTGGTTGTCCAATAAAAGGTAGTTCGACTCCTAGTCCTTCTATGTCTCTTTGTCCTTCCATTTTTGTGATGTTCACATTCCTAGGATCATCATATTAATCAACATTGATATTGTAACATCCTTGCAATTTTTGAAGAGGTGTAGTCCATTCATCCTCTTCTTTCTCCACATGGAGGCTAGGTGCTTCCTCAAGTACTTTCTATCTTACAACCTATAAATCTTGATCTACCAAAGGGTGTTGAATTTCAAATAAAAATGTAGCTACAAAATTCTAAGTCATACCTTGCCAATCTGTAGTGGTGAAGCGCAGTTCCGCTTGAAGGTACCAATTGATAGGAATTGTGTTTAGAGTATTGATGAATTTATGCACCCATTGATCTTGAGGAATGTTGCTCCAAGACTCCTCACAACCTCTCACATGGTATTTCAAACAACTTTGACCTGTGTACCTAACTTCACATCTTTCGAATTGTTATGAAAATCACGTCGTCATGAAAGTGCGACATTGCATCTAGTTCATGATGTTCCTTTTATATGTTCCCCACCATCTTGCTGGAGTAGATTTAAAATCCTCTTCCAATGACAACAGTCTCTGTTGTATTGGTACAATTTCTTCAAATTCCAGTAAGAAAGTTTCTAAGTGATTCAAACCATCAAATGTGGGTAAATTACTTACTTTTGTGTCGATCCAGTGAACTTGTCTGGTCAGTCTAGCACATCTCCGTGTAGATACTTCATACACTTTATTCTTCCATGTCTCAAGTGATTCTTCTAAGTCTGATGAACATGTGTTGTCACTTCACCATCTTAAATTCCCATCTGTTGTAGGATTAATTTAATCCTCTTGTCTTGTTGTCAGTTTGTATATATTCTCCAACTCATATGTGCGGTCTTCGTATCTGATGGGATCTGTGTATCTGCGACCTTCATCGAGATCTACAGGTGTGATGACCCTAAGTCCATCACCTTCAAATGTAATTCTTATTTTCTTCAAGTCAACAATAGTAGAATTGTTGAAATCCCAATCAATTCCTAAAAACACGGGATAAGGACAACTATCATCGACTATCTCAATCACCTTGAAGTCCACAAATTTTGTGACCCCGTCGATGTCCACAGGGACATGTTCCAATCTTCTGAAGGGGCTCACAACCTATTGATTGTCCATCCTAAGCCTGATGGGGGAATAGATCAACTTAGGTTTTCCCATCAGTGCCCAGGTCTTCTTCATCATGACCTCCGACCCTAAGTTGAGGACCACATAATCTATATCATAATATTCAATCTGAGCATTCAAATGTAGCTCCTTATTTTTCCTTCTCTTTTTGGATACTTGATGTATTACAATACTCAGTAAGGGATCTACCTTTACTAGCTCATACTGTTTGATCAAGTTTTGTAGCTTTTGTACAATGCTCTCATCCTTTATCAAATTAATGCAAGTGCATAAGAATTCCATGAGATTACTTACCTCTTTTCCTTCTTTGGGCAAAGAAGACTAATCAAATGTCAGAGGCATTCCACATTATCTTATTTTTGGTCGAGCCTTTGATGAAGAAGCCTGATCTCTCCCGAATTCTTTTCTTTCTGCCTCAAATGTTTGTTTCTCTTTCTTTGGATCAAACTATTGTGTCTGCTCTGCAACTTTTCTGACTCTTGATTGTTCTGTAGTCTTCCCTGGAGTCACCCTGTCTTCTCCTATAGAAAATCCTCCTCTAGTGATAATAGCAACTCTGGGATCTTCTCTGCAAGGTTCTACTGTGATTAATTGTACTTGTTGGTTTCCTCCTCGTCATTCCTGAAGTTTGGCTAACAGTGAAGGGAAATCTTCTATGACATGTTCAAATGAGTTGCAGTAACTGCAAGTGGTACAAGGGTTTTGACAGTCCCTTTGCAAATGACCTGGTTGTGCACAGTTATAACAAATGATTTGGCCTCAACCTCTACCCATACCTCCTCCTCGTTCTCTTCCTTTGAATCCACCATGAGGGTTGAAATTTTCTCTTCAAAGGGAATTATACTATATAGTGTTCCCTTCTTGTTGTACCTTGCCTTGAATTTCATAGATATCCCTTGATCTTTCATGCAAGAGGTCATAATCTCTACATTCCTTCTCAACATGATTATAGAATGTGCATTAGAGGTTCGTAGGTGTCTAAACATACTTTTGCATGTAATAGCATTCTTTAGGGTGATGTCTATTTCTACATACCTCACAGCAAGGTAGAGTAACTTTATTCAAATGGTTCGAAGCTCCATAAGCCAAGTATTCATGAAACAGGGGGAAGTGCTCCATATCGTGACCTTCTTATTTGAATCTAATACACCATATTTCTTATCTCTTATCTTTTCCCTTATATTTTTTCATATCTTCAACCTGCAATGATAAGATAGTTAGTTGACTCAATATTTGACTCATACCTGAGCTAGATTCTTCCATAGGGGTCGATTCTAGTTTCATGGTGATCTCCAACGCCTCAGCCTGCAAAGAAATCTTTTGTTGCATTAGAGGGATTCTGATGTGTGGTAGGAGGGAAGAAATGAACCATTCCTTGTTCTGATCATCTGGGATTTGAAAACACAAATGACCTGTCAAGGTCTTAAACCTCTGATAAAAAAACCAAATAGGTTAAACTACTTTCTGCTTGATTTCTCTCAACTCTGTGATGCACTGCGATTCCAACTTGGGTTTCTTGAATTCAACAATCAATGTAGTATTAATCTCGTTCGATAGTTTCAGTTGGACAACTCCTTGGACAAACTTCATGTACCAACTCAGTGCTCAATCTCTCAGGGTAGTACTAAACTGATCTTGTTTAACAGCTTCGTCAGTGACATTCTTAATACTTCATACAGCTTCACATAGAAACCAGTGTTGGTCAAAATCTTCAGATCCATCTCCTCTAAAGGTGGGTAACCTCATCTCATATTCCATAGATCTTCCTAGGTTTCCTAACTGAGTGTGCACTAAACCACTTGTACCAGTGCTCTGAGTCCTCTGATAACTTAGGTTACTCTGGTTACTTAATGTTGTTAAAAAAATAGGAGGTGTAATAATACTTACTTCAACAGTCTGTGCAGTCCTTGAAGTTTTTGACTCTTCTCGGTAAGGTTCTTCAGTCTTCCCTTCTTTTTCCCTAGCGGACTATGATTGTTCCTCGCTCAATAACTCTTATTCTTATCCACTATAGAACCCTTCTTCCTGTGTTGGTTCATGTTTCTTCTCAAACAAGTCCACCAAAGGGACTTCTCTGAATATTCTCCCACTACGTGTGTGTCCAACCTATGTGTCGATGTCGCTGTTTGAATTCCTAAAAATTAGATCTCAATATGACCCACTACTGTATCTTCAAGATGTTCTTCTCATTCAGTAGCATCTTGATCTTCAACTTTAGAAAATGTACAAATTTTCCTCTCGGCCCCTTAAAAAAACATCTCTCTGCTTGGCTATATGACTCTACTATGTCAATAGAAAAATTAGTGATATACCCTCCAATGGTACTATCAAACCAGTGATCTAATGCTCTCAACATGGTGTTATCAAATCTCTTGACCTTCTTGATCACCGTTGACATCCAAACCACAGGCGATCTAGATATGATCTCAAAATGGGTATTTGTCAATCTGGACAGCCACTCATATAGCTCCTTATGAATCCCTCCAAATAAAATCTCATGTATATCAGTAAAGATATACCTTCCCAACCAGTCTTCTGTGATAATATTAGGGTTCTTATTTTGAGCTTCTTCAAAGTCCTTCTCTTGTTCTTCTATCCACTTTTGAATCTCTATAGTCTATGGAAACCACCTTGACATTCCCTCAAGAAGATCTTGGTCTCAACAACAGAACCATTTTTTGGCACAGGGGCAGACCTAGGGTTTAGCTCTAATAGTGCACCAACAATCCCTAACTACTGCCCCTTTTGGAAACACCTATGAAGCAGATGAAATCTCACCCAAAGTAGAAATAGGGGGTTGCAGGACACAGGTGTCTAAAACCATAGGAAATGAAAGTGGAATCAAGGCAACCACACACGGAGATCAGATTATTCTTTCCAAAAATAAACCTACTTCGCATAGTTATATATCAGATCTAACATACTAATGCATCATCAGAGTAACAGAAGTAAAGAACACAACATCAATCACTCACAACACAAGATATACATGGTTCACTCTCTCCCTAGGGCTACCTCCATAGAAATATTCTTTATAATATATTAGGTGAAAGCTTACAGTTCTATCTGGGCTCTTAGCTTGTAGATCTTCTCTCCTTCTCTCTTCTCTCTATCTCCCTTCCCTAGCACCCAGCTACAGGGTTTATCTTCGTACCCAGCTGAATATCTTACAATATCAAATGGTCTCACAACACAATACTTCTCTCTGTACATTAACAACAAAGAACTTGAAATGAACCCATCCCAGGTCCTCTTGACCTTTATTTATACATTAGAATATCTCACCGACAGCCTTAGGCCGAAACTTAGGTGTCAAAACCCTAGATACCAAAACCATAGGTGTCTAAAACACTAGGTCAACTTGACCTGTGTTTTCAAGGCTTCGCCAACCTGTCTTTCCTTCCTTCCCACGAGGTTCTCCAAAGCATCTACCGATAGATTTTTTCGCTTGTTGAGTTGTCCATGATCCACCTTCCTTGCTGATCTGTCTTCCTCAATCTCCTCATCCAATGGATTTCTCTCTTGGACTTCACACCATATTTTCTTCTTCTTTAACCACTTAGACCTAATCTCAGTCAACCTTCCTTCTGCGTAGTTCGTGTTTCACCTTTTCTTCTGTAATATTCGATTTCTTCCATAACCAAGGGAAAAAAAAAGACTATCGGGAACATTGCAGATGGACCTCACATATGATACCATTCCTATGTTTGGGGGGGAGCATAGAATACTGTACAAAGAAGCTTAGTTGGCCTATATTATTAGTGATGAAGCAGACCCCACCAACCATCCTATTTTTTCACTTGATATTGATTTGGGATCCATCTTATTGTAGCTCACTGATGCCCATGAATCCCCTCTTGAAATCATAAAGTATTCCCTTACTCTCTGTGAAGATTCTCCTCCGATTACCTCTATTTGGAAAATGTTCTTTGATGGAGCCTCTTCTAGATAAGGTTTTGGTGTCGGAGTGGTATTTGTTTCTTTTGCTCAAGAAATTATATCTTTGTCCTACAAATTAGAATTTGAAACTACCAATAATGTGGCAGAGTATGAAGCTCTTGTTTTGGGTTTGATGGATGCAAATGACATGGGGATTGAGGAGATATCAGTGTTTAGGGATGTTGAGTTAATTGTCCATCAAATTAGAAATATTTATCAAGCCAAACACCCTTGACTTAGAACTTACATAAATGAAGTCTGGGATCTAGTTGACATTTTTTTCATAGCTTTCAACATTTCATTTGTTCCAAGAGAAGAGAATGCCATGGTCGATTCTTTGGTTGTTTAAACAAGTAATTTCAGAGTCCCTCGGCCACCTAAACTCAGGTATGTTGTAGAAGTAGAGAAAAGACGATCTTCACCACTCCATGGGGTACGTTCATGTATGCTAATATACCCTTTGAATTGATGAACATAGGGGATACCTTTAATCAAGATATGGACATCGCCTTCATTGGAGAAAATGATAAATTTGTAGTCATATACTTGTATGACATTATAGTTTTTTCCAGGTCTGATAAAGAACATTGTCAACATCTGAGAAAGGTCTTCTTAAAATGCAGAAAGTTTGGCCTCTCCCTAAATCCCAAAAAGTCTGTATTTTCCATGTAGGAGGGAAGATTGTTGGGACACATAGTATCATCTGAGGGGGTCAGAATTGATTCAAGTAGGGTAGAAGCTATCTGAACCTTGTCGCTTCCCAGATCCAAGAAGGAAGTTCAGTCTTTCCTGGGCAAAATTAATTTTCTGAGAAGGTTTGTTTCAAATTTTTCTGAATTGGTAAAGTATATTACAACCATGGTCAGGAAGGGGAATGAAGTGAAATGGACTACTGAATCCAAAAATTCTTTTGACCAAATCAAGAAGGCCTTGACTGAGACACCTGTTCTTATCAGTCCTGATTACTCCAAAGATTTTCTGATTTTTTCCTTTTCTTCTTTTGATACAATAGCAGTTGTTTTATTACAGAGGAATGTTGAGGGTCTGGAGCAACCTATTTCCTTTTTCAATAGAGCACTAAGGGACGTGGAGATAAAATATGATATCATGGAAAAACAAGCATATGCTTTGGTGAAATCCCTCAAGGATTTAAGAATCTATGTCGTGCATTCAAAGGTCATTTCATACATTCCTTCATCTTTTGTGAAGGATATTCTCATTCAACCTAACATAGATGGAAGAAGAAGAAAGTGGATTTCCCAAATCATTGAATTTGATTTGGAAATAAAACCCACCAAACTAGTTAAAGGCCAAGGTTTATCCAAGCTATTGGTTGAATCTAATTGCAGAGCTTTGGGGGTTAAATTCATCAACACTTGCTCAGGTAATCAGCAAAAAAAGTTATCTGATGAAGGTTCTCAGGATAATCCCCCATTGGCAGAATGCATCTGGTACAAAGATATTATATTTTTTCCACAAGAGTTGTGACCTCCAGATGGTATGGGAAAAAACAAGACAAGAGATTTAAAGATTAAAGAAATTAAATACTTCCTTATTGATTGAGTCTTATATTGGAAATACCCTATAGGATTTATTTTGAGATTTTTAGAGCCATAAGAAGCCCAAAATAATATGTTTGGATTTCATGGCAATCTATGTGGGGGACATCATTTCTGGAGGACTATAGCCTATAAAACTCTTAGGGCTAGGTATTTCTGGCCTACTCTATTTATTGATGTTTGTTCAAGGATCAGGTCTTGTGTTAAGTGTCAGACATTCACTAGGAAGCAACAACTCAAGTCTTTTACATTGAAGGCTAAGGTATCTTCAGGACCCTTTCAGTAGTGGGGCCTAGATTTTATTGGGGAAATTCATCCTACTTCGAGTGGTCAGCACATGTGGATATTGACTGCCACTAATTACTTTACCAAGTGGATAGAAGTTATCCCCACAAGGAGTGATTCTCACAAGGTAATAATTTTTTTTCTTGAAGACATTATGGAAAGATTTGGTTTTCTGGATAGAATCATCATTGATAATGATGCATCTTTCAAGGTTGAACCATTGATCCAGTTTTGTGAACAGTTTGGAATTTCATTGATTCACTCAACCCCTTACTACCCCCAAGGGAATGGAATAATAGAGTCCTCAATTAAGATCCTTATAAATATCATCAAAAGATTGCTAGAGGACAACAAGAAAGCATGGGATTCAGAGGTCAAATTTTCTCTATGGGCTGACAGAGTGACAACAAAGAGATCTCTTGGTATCTCTCCTTTTCAGCTTGTGTATGGAGTTGAGGCCATCTTTCCTTCTCATATCACCTTGCCAATAGAAAAATTATTCCAAGACTACCAAGGGGAGCCTGATGATATGATTAGAAGAATGAAGCAACTGGTGGAAGTGCATCAGACTAGAGAGAAAATATTGGAAAAAGCACATGAACATCAAGCAAGATTTTGACAAGAAGGTAAGAAAAGAGGAATTCCAACTGGGAAATCTGGTACTCAAATGGGATGCACCCAAACAAGACAGGGGAAAGCATGGTAAATTTTAAGCCCTGTGGATCAGACCCTTCAAGATCTCTAAGAAATTTCCAAATAACACTTACATGTTGTAGAATTTGGAGGGTGATGAAGTTTTTGGTGGCCCTGTTAATGGGAATTTTCTGAAAAAGATTTTTGTTTGAGCCATGAGTGGCTCCTTCATGCCATTGTAAATATCATTTTCCTTTGTTTTAAGTAGTTGACTCCACGACCCAACTAAGCCACTGAATCTTCTAAAATTCTTAGAGCCTCGCAGGGAGGACTATATTCCCCATGGAGCCTAATGTTAGCACATATTATTACTAAAGGGGTGTTTTTTCCTTAGGAAATGGCACCTTGGTCAAAATGCACGAAAAGGGGGATAAAAAACCCACTTTTTCCTTTTTATCCTAAGTTTATCTCTAGGGCGTGTTGTGCTAAGGGGCATGTAGATATGGGTAGTCAAGGTCTGCGTGTTCATATCTATGGCACACAGTCCATATAAGACCCCCCCCCCCCC
>ML786556.1:510774-521797 GCA_009831015.1 Picea engelmannii | reverse complement strand
CAGGAAAATATATAGGTAGCCTACGAACCTCCTTTAAAAATATGATTTCTGGAAAAAGACAAAGGTAACTTTTCTCAGGAAAATGTTCTAGTGAAGAGCCTGATTTCTCCATCATTATTACATCATCATGACAACCAAATTTATGGATAACAGAATGCCCCCCAAAGTCTGAGATTGGAACCAGTGATAGTCGATAGACTTTGTAAGCTGCATGTGTGTGTCAAGAACCAAGAGCACATCTAATCGGAAACCTGCAAACATCCAAGCATCTGCATAATATCATATATATCAATTCTGAGGTAGGCATTCCCATACTCAGATCACATACTGATGACATCATAAACAAAGGTCATGGCCACCAATCATACACCATGGATCCATGCCATCACAATATAGCATAGCCACCTGAATACACTGTGGATCTATGCGATAAATTTTTAAATCAAGACGATATAGCCACGAAACATACACAGTGGATCTATGTGTCGCAAATTATACATACTCCATCGCAACCTGGATCGCAAAGATAATATCCAGGGTCTTCAATATCATCGCCTAAAGTACGAATCTAACCATGTGATTACATGTGTTGAAGTCGAACATGGTAGAAACCACTTGATTACCGGTCATTGATGTAATCGTTAACAAGTGCGAGGGAAATCACCATTGATGTCAATGAATCCCAAGGTACGAAAGTACAATCCATCGACTGTGAATAAATGAGATGATGTCGAACATCTGAGAGAATATTTCGATCAGGGGTCAATGATGTAAACCCACTGTCGAAAGTGAGGAAACTTTCCATTGAGGCATGCAAGCTCCAAGGTACTAAATAATTTCTAAGTCTTGATTCCAGATAATGTGCTGAAGTCGACGGAACAAAACTCATCACAAGAGGGCCTTGATGTATCCCCCATCAATGACATGAAATGAGTAACAGAGTTTGAAAGTGAAACAAAGCATGTAGCAATTGGACTTCGGACACAGGGAAGGCCGACACGGAGACAATGGATAACTGCAGATGGTCGACTCAACACAGGTTTTAGGTGGACTTCTCTTGAACATATGAATGACATGACCAATGATTTGGCAGCATTGACTCAAAGACGACACATGAAATGACCTTGTAGTAAATTGAATGAGAGACAAATGGATTTCCCAAACCAGCTTCAAATGATGAATAGGGGGTGTCATGTTCAAGAGCGACACTTACTGCCAATCAATACAAAGATGAAACATATCCCTTTCCCAAATTTTCCCCCACCATTTCTGGAAAGTACCTCTTTATTTTTTACGCAAGCTTGAAGAGGATCACATATGCTTGTTGATATAAGCTCATCCTTCGGACGAGTCCCTCGAAGTATTTTTAATGAACCCTAGGAAGGAGTGGTTCGGTCCCATCACGGGTCTGTCAATGTTTGTTTAACAAGTCCAGAGATAATAAACTCGAAGGTTTTTCAAGATTATAGAGTCTCGAAAAAAACCTAAAAGAGAACTCTCTCAGTTCCTTTTTTGTACAGTAGTCCAACGAGACCGAAAAAGGGTTAAACTATCGCTCGAAGGACGCGTACTTCAAATACTTTAGCGAGCGTGAAAATAACAAGATCGCTCGACAATCTTTTCATGTTTAGAGAGTCTAAAAAGAGATTAAAGGAAACTCCAGGGGGGTTCCTTTTTCTTATAACCACAGCGAACCCGAAAAAGTGATAAAAGGATGCTCGATCACGTTCTTATGTTTTTCACAAGCGCAAGAACGGACAAAAGGCGCTCGAGGTTTTATGTAAAAACCATAGAAAACAATCAAAATCACACCACACCAGAGAAAAATTTTCCATAATCATCTATGTTTCATACCTGCAAGTCATTTTCACTCATTTTCACATTAGTGATTAGGTTTAAATAATAAATAAAAATAAAAAACCTACATTTGATATAGTAAAAAGTAATTAAAATGAGTAAATAACTAAATTTACCATATCATTTCACATATTTACCATTGAGTTCCAAAAAGCCCTCATTTTACCCTCTGCATTCGGTGTCGATTTCCGGGAGCTACGTGTGATCATTTAACGAGCCGTCAGAAACATCTTGGTAAGTTCTTCATCCCTGATCTTTTCATGGTTTAAAATCTTAATTTCATTGGTTAAAAGTTTTGTTTTAAATTATTTTTTGAACTATATGTGCGTGGAGACATTCTCGCAGGTGGCCCATACGGGACCTGCAAGAATGAATCATTCTCGTAGGTGGGCCTTAATCCGCGTGCGAGAAGTTCGCACTGTGCATAATATGTCACCTGCAAGTAGCGCAGAACTCAAACTTTTTTTAAACGTTTAGCCAATAGAAAATTTTTATTTCATGAATAAGATCATTAATCATCTTTGTATGTTTTTTATGCAAGTAAATAGCCACAATTATGGTGCTTGAGTGGTGAGAATGAGAACACGAGGAGGATAACACAAATTCCGAAAATCACCCTCCCACCATAGCCGCATTAAGAGATTGTGGTCTCTTAAAATACTTCCGTATCCCGGGCATGAGAGCCCAAGTCTGATTATTGGAGTATCTAGTCCGAATGTGGGATCCGGACCAGCAAGTTTTCATCGTAGGAGCTCACACATTAGCTATTGACATAGAGGAAATATATTTCTTGACTGGGTTATCCAGGCATGGGTCCTATGTCAGTCTGACCGGCAGCAGAGCAGGTGGTTTGAAAATGAGTGAATACTGCAACCAATATTGTGTACCTGAGGCCGAAAGAAAGAAAGGGAAAGTGGCAATCTGGGGAGTAACTAACTTGACTCTCCGCACTATTATTTTCATGATTGCTTGGATGGCTGGAAGTTCCGCTCCCCATATGGCGTTGCAGAGCTATTTCCAGTACGCCATCGAGTGTACTGAGCCCCGAGTATTTAACTGGGCTGATGCAGTTTTACGCAGTATCAAAAGACAACTGACCAAGTGCAGGTGAGGAGAACTGAAACAATTTGGATATGGATCTTTGTTAGTGTCTTTCTTCCTAGAGAGGGTCCCTGTATTTCGTCTACAGGCTGAGTGGAGGTTTTCGGGTTCTAGGGATCTGAGGATGTTGCGGTGGTGTCGGCTCATGGCCCAACATGTGGCAGGACCAATCGTCAAATATGATGATATTTTCTTTGACTGGTTGTCGAACCAGATGCTGATGATTGATGATTATGCATATGCTGGGTTGGATTTCCGAGGAGATCTAGATCTATCCCTACCTGAGGATGCACAGTGGGGAGACCTCGGTAAGAAGTACACAAATTTTCTCTTTTTAAATGTTTTTATATTTTTAACATATTCAAATGTTTTTGTTTTATAGATTTTATCCGAAGACTAACACCAAATGTTTGTCGATAACACAGATGTTGGGGAATATAGACCTGCTGGCAGTTCTCCTATTCAGCGACGAGGAGAAGCTACAAGAGTATTACCGCAGTATGCTGAAGATTACCAGGTCGTGGAGCAGAATTTAGAGGGCCTAACAGCAGACATTCCAGATATGACTCTGGAAGAGATTCCACGACGCGATCAACGTCACACTGTAGGGGTTTCTGCAGCTATGGGTCGACTGCTCCATAGAGTTGCTAGGGCAGTAGTGTGTTACCGTGAACGTCATCCGTGACGTCACTATGTAGAAGCTATAAGCTTCAATTTTTTATCTTTTGGTCTTCGGACAAACATTTTGTAAAAAATCTTTTGATCGTTATATATATACAAACGGATTTTACCGGTTTACTTTACATTGTGTGAATTTACATGTGTTTGATTTATAAATTGTTCAAATGTCTGTCCAGTACATAATTTTCCAATGCATCTGTTAATGAATTAAGACATCTAGGAATATGCTGATATTCAATGTGATCGAAATATCGTTCCAAGAGGCAAATTCGCAAATACACCCTTAATAAAGTAGGGCTTCGAATAGAATAGATATTACTTAGTTGTAGCACTACCAGCTGCGAGTCGAGTCGCACAACCAAGTGACGAATTCCGAGTGAGATAGAATCGACCAATAACTCAATTACGGTGCTATACTCCGCAATGTTGTTGGTTGCACGGCCAAGACATACACCTTGTAAATATACAAGTTCGTTCGTTGGGGCATAGATTTCTCATTCAACAGAAGCTAGGTTCTGAGTACTACAACTAGCACCATCAGCGAAGCCAATATACGGTAGCGAAGACTTCGACATATGGCAATCAAACATGATGTCACATAAGGGCAGAGACCAGATAACGTCAAAAGCAAACTAAAGTAACACACACACAGTATGATACATAAAATACAAATACTTGCACAAATGACTTATGCATAGTACTTCTTCAAGCATAACCCATTCCCGGGTTCACTCAAAGGTATACCATCATAATCAACCAGCTCATACGCTCCTTTTTCCAAAACTCTGCAAACAATATAAGGACCACGCCACATTAGTTCGAATTTCCCAGCTCCCAAGACATCTTTATCTTGTTCATACAGAAGAACAAGATCACCTTAAGAGAAAACGTGAGGCTTGACATGCTTGTCATACTGTGCCTTGACGCGTTTATTTTGGGCTTCTATTACTAGAGTAGCGTCACGCCGAGTCTCGTCTAATTGCATCATATACAACAGACGTTCCTCTTCAGCAGAAGTATTGGGTAAGAGTTCGAAAGCTAGCTTCAGAGAAGGTATCTCACATTCTATTGGCAGAATGGCTTCCATGCCATAAACTAATCGAAAGGGCATAAATCCCGTAGCGGATTTAACATATGTCTGATATTCCCACAATGCAAAAAACAACATTGTGTGCTAGCTGGTTTTATGTATTCCTATCATCCGTCGAATCATAGTTATAAGAACCTTATCGATTGCTTCGACCTGGCCATTAGCTTGTGGATAATAGGGTGTTGAGCTATCATGACGAAGACCCAACTTCTCTGTAAGTTCAGACATCATATAATTCCTAAAATGACTACCGTGGTCGGTAATGATAGCCTAAGGAACACCGAAACGAGCTATGACATGGTTGAAAAGAAATAACGCTGCATTCTTCCTAGTATTATCGAATGTTGGCATCGCCTCGTCCCACTTTGTAAAGTAATCAACATCTACAATAATGTAACCATGCCCCCCGGCCGAGTGAGGGTGACATGTCATGAAATCAATGCCCCATTTTGCAAAAGGACCAACTGAGACCATAGGATGAAGGGGAGCAGGATGCGACCGACTTTTTTGATTGTAGGTCTGGCAGGCATGGCACTTCTGAACAACAGTAATGCAGTCATTGAACAAGGAAGGCCAAAAATATCTTGCACGTAAGATTTTCTGGGTAGTAGCATACCCGGACATATGACCACCACATTCTCCAGAATGGCAGTCATTCAAAGCTTTCTTGGCTTCGTCAAAAGTTAGGCAACGTCGAAAAACAGAGTCAATGCCTCGACGGTAAAGAGTATCTCCAAGGATAATGTATTGGCGAGCTTGATAACGGATGCAACGTCGTTCAACACTAGATAAAGTAGGACAAAAAGTCTGGGTTTGGAGATATATAATGATATCTCCATACCAAATATCATCAGTGTTGATAAGGAAAAGCGATTCATCAGGTAATGAATCGACTGCTACATTTTCCCTGGCAGAGTGGGGAAAATCACAAATTAACTCAGCAAAAACTAAGGATTTCTTCGACATGGCACGATCGAATTCCAAATTGAACTCTTGGAGAATGAAAATCCACTTGGAGTACTTGCCCTCCAGCAATTGACGTGTCAAAACATGTTGCATGGGGTTACAATGTGAAATCACTGTAGTTTTCCTGGAGAGAA
Organism: Picea engelmannii; assembly: GCA_009831015.1. Classification (NCBI taxonomy): domain Eukaryota; kingdom Viridiplantae; phylum Streptophyta; class Pinopsida; order Pinales; family Pinaceae; genus Picea; species Picea engelmannii. The sequence goes on along the minus strand of ML786556.1, from coordinate 515,968 downwards.
TATAATGGCAAAAACGTTGAACCGCTTGAACAGTAGCCAAAGCCAGTTTTTCAACATGTTGGTACTTGATTTCAGTTGAAGTAAGACTTTGACTCAAGTAATATATAACATGTTCATCGTGTGCATCATCCTCCTGAACAAGAACCATGCCGATAGTATACTCAGAAGCCGCAAGATAAAGAAAGTAATCCTGACTATAATCAGGAGGGAAAATAAGTGGAGCTTTCGTGAGGGATAGCTTTAAAGCTTCAAAAGCGTTGTTGGCAACTTTATCCCAAACAAACTCTGAACCTTTCTTTAGAAGACGTGTAAAACCACGAGTAATCTCGGTGTAATTAGGGATGAAACGACAAAGAAAGTTTGCTTTCCCCTGCAAACTTTGTAACTGGCGCAGTCAAGAAGGAGGAGGAAGATTAAGAATCGCCTCAACCTTAATAGGATCTACCCATATCCCTTGACGTGAAACAATGAAACCGAGAAGGTGGTTGGATCTACGCAAAAGACGCATTTATGAGGATTTATATGAATGCGATAGAACCGACAACGAACGAAAATTGCTCGGAGATGATTAGGGTGATCGACTTGGCGTAAAGAATGAGTCGGAAAATTTTCCAAATAAGGTTGAACGATATGCTTTATATCGTGAAACGCATAAGACATAGCACGTTGAAACATCGCACCTGCGTTCTTAAGACCGAAGGGAAATTTTCTATAGGCGAAAGTACCCCAAGGACAAATGAAAGCAGTTTTATGTTGGTCCTCAGGAGCGATGTTAATTTGATTATAGCTGGAAAATCCATCCATGAGAGAAAATATTTCACTGCCGGCACATTCATCGACAATCTGGTCGACGAAAGGGGTTGGAAAGTTGTCTTTCAGACAAGCTTTGTTAATATCCCGATAATCAACACAAACACGTATACTACCACCTTTCTTATCAATCAGTACAGGGTTGGAAACCCATTCTGTCAGAACCACGGGATAAATAAAACTGGCTTTGAGAAGTTTTTCAACTTCGAGTTTGATAGTTGTCGCTTTACGTGGATGGACCAGACAGAGGCGCTGACGGATTGGTTTAGTTCAATGGTACGTCTTAATTTCATGGACAACAATAGCAGGGTTGATACCTAGCATCTCTTCGTAACTCCAGGCAAAGATATCATGAAATTCTTTAAACAAGGAAGTATAAGTGACAATTTCTTCAGGAGAACACAAAGCTCCAATATGAACATTTTCAACTATCCCAGGTTTAACTGATATATCAATGGGAATCATGGGATATATATTACTGAGGTTCCCTTCGGAAAACACATCATGTGTAGATCCGGGAATGGTTGCTATGACAACAACGGTTGACGGAGTCGAAATCCATTGGTAGTTCTCGAGAGTGTGTTGTTCCAGAAAGAGTATGGAACGATGATGCCCATCATCCCAAGGGGTGTCTTCCATGACAGACATGATCATCTCGTCAGTGGGAAAGATGACACGGAAAGGATTGGGAGACAAATCTTCAAGAGAAGGTGTAGAAAGGGTTGTCAATTGAATGGCTTGATAAGCAGACTCAACCGGACTTAACGGCATGACATCGCCGAAATGAGTATGATCTCCTGGATCAGGGACTATTCAAGGGTCAAAAGACACAGGAAGTTCATGAGGTACAGCGGAGATCATATTAATAGAAGAAACTAACGGGCGTGGAATATTGGGTGGTGGCGGAATGGGGAAAGTTCCCATTAGCAAAGAGTCCTTTAAAAGACCGACACCGACATTCTCGTAACCCATCGGGGTTTTAGCTATAAATGACACATTACTAGTACGAGTATCGGAATTAAAGAAGGCAAGTTGATCAACTGTAACAAATTTTCCCTGGTGAGGAAATCATACAACACGGAAAAGTGTTGACACAACATCGCGCATGGAATCTACCCAGCTACGACCAAGAAGAAGATTATAATCTAAGGGAGCATCAAAAACTTCCACTTCAACTTGGATTGTCTTACCTTCTAGAGTGACAGGAAACGATGAAAGAACACCGTAAGTCTTAAAACCAGAGCCATTAAATGCTTTTAGAGTATTTTGTGATTCATTTAAAAGAGGAGAGCCAATGGATTTCCAACAAGCAAGAGACATTATGCACGTAGAGGCACCCTCGTCTATAATAGTTCGGAAAATGTTCTTGTCGGCGACAATAACTTGTATCTGAAACACAAGCTGAGGGGGTAACCTTGGAATATGATCTTCCAAGTCAAAGACTATCAAATTTGAATCTGTAGGATCAATTCTACCTATAGCTTTCAACAGAGCTCTTCGTTGTGTAGGACAAGATTGAAGGACTTCAAGGGCAGACATCGTTGAAGGTGCTTGTGCCATATCTTCCATAATACTGTGGTTCTAGGTTGCACGAGCATGAGGATTGAAATTCGACTTGCGAACAACACCCTTAGGGGGTCATAGGACTGTATCAGGGCTCGGTCGTTCGATATGAAGAGGATCGTTGGTAGGTGGAGGTGGTGGAGAGGTTTGTACCAAAGCAGGAGGTAAATCGTCAACCTTCTCCTTAGATGGAGAATAATCTTTGGCTCTAGTTGCGATCGCAACGTCGTTCTTCTTAGAATCACTAGTGCACATCAAAACATATGATGTCATAGAAGTAGATGGTTGGTCATGGATGACCAACGAGGCCTGTTGTTGAGACGGGAAGGGTTGGGACAAGACTTCCGATGTAGGTGGTTTTGGCATTCCTTGAAGGAACTTAGTCACTTCAGCACGTCGAGGACAATCCTTTGTATAGTGATCGTCACCACAGATAAGGCAAGGGTACCGCAGTTTGCTCTTATCCTGCTCTTCAATAGGATAATTCTTAGTTTGTTCTGTTGGATTATTATTCCTGCCCTCCTTATTCTTGCCTCTCCCCTTTTTAGATTTACCTTTACCGGTCGGGGTAGATTGAACATCGTTTACCTCGGAGGTTTTACCGGCGAGAGTGGCAGGAGACAGAAAATTTTGAACATTAGAAGATGTAGATTTAGGGGTTGTATTCGAAACAAAATGTGAGTAGGTATGGGTAGTACCAATCACACCATCAGCTGCATGCGAGGCATCTGGAGTAGTTGAAGTGCTAGAAGTACCGGGACGGGGTAGTTCAGGTAGAAAATCGTACAGTGTTCCTATTTGCAAATAAATGAGATCAAGATATTGGGCATGACTTATATCCTGCTCCTCTGTAACAACACCACCCATGGAGATGTCTTTACCAATCTCGTTCACAAAGGATTTCATGAACCATTCGGCTAGTAACTGATCAGGGAGTTCAAGTTTGATGAGACGACGTCTCCGTCTCCACTCATGTATATGATCCGAGATGTGAGTGTCTTTAGTTTGTTTAAACGAAGTTAAAATATCAGTCCCAATATCATAACGGATCAGTAACTAGTAATGTGTAAGAAAGGCCATAGCCAGGGTGTTAAAATCGGAGAAGAAACCTTGTGGCAATTCAATGTACCACTTCGCAGCGGAACCAGTAAGAGTTCTTTGAAAAAGACGTAGGCGAATGGAGTCATCCATCAAAGAGTTGGATGAACACCAYAGATGAAAAGTCATCACATGATTATTTGGATCCTCCCCCGCCTTGCCATCGAATTTAGGAATATCCGACGGAAGCTTGGCAGGAATGGMAAGCCATTGAGGGGAGTGACGAATAGGATCATTCAAGATCCTAGTCAAATCTGGTGAGTCCAAAGTAGCAATAAAAGGMAACTACCGATTCACTTGTGGGTACTGGTGACTTTGGGGTGGAAGCCCTGTCGGCAAACCAGTAGGACCGTATGCAGTCTGCCCATAGAGGGAAGCCCCTGGCTGATTCRGTGGTGGCCGGATAGGATAGTAGCCCCAAGGATTGTAACCTTGAGTTTGGGTGGGGACCTGAGGCTAAGTGGTGTGACTCTGACCCAAAATAGGATTAGTTATACCTAGATACGGTTGGCCTATAGTAGGGACAGTTTGTTKCCCCACAATATTTTGAGGAAAGTTTTGTAGAAGCTMATTCCAATACTGGGCCAATTCATGAGGTATGTTTTGTCCAAAAGGTTAGGTTGGTCCCCCCATCGTAGGTACAGGTCCACTCGGAAGTTGTGTTCCAACCGTAGGTTGCGTAGTAACTGTGTTGTGTCTGGGAAAAGGAAAAGGGATCGTACCACCCTGTCCACCAACAGGAATCTGCGGGTTTGTTGCAACAGTCGGGATAATGCCACTAGGATTAGGATTGCCAGAAGGAAACGGTGGGAGTGTCAGAATAAAATGAGGAACATCATACCCAGGAAAAGGAGGACCACCTAGAGAACCGGCTGGGGTTTGCGGAGGTTTTGGATTGGAAGCATTCAACAAAGCATTCAACGCATGGTAACTAGGAGGTAAATTTGGGTTAACCTTAGGCATTCACTGGGTATTGATAGGAGCAAGAGTAGCTGCAGTAATTCCAGTTTGGACACTCGTAGTATTCGCGATATGGGCCATCTCGGGAGGAAGAAAAAAATGATAAGTAGTAGTCTCTGGTGTAGTTTCTGTTTGAGGAGACACCAGAGGGTTAATCTCGTAGACGGTAGGTGCCTCAGTACCAAAAAGGACTCGTCGGAAATCACCTGACCAAAAAGGATCTTGGCCTACTACACCGTGAGAAGGCCCAATGGTTGATTCAGAAGATGTAACAACGACTTCGTCAGAAGAATTTAATCGTACAACAGGTCATTCACCACGGCGAATGCGATAGTCCTCTCTAGCATTGGTAATTCGAAAATCTTCTAGAGAGTCAGTTCGTGCTACCTGTGGAGGTGGTGTGGTGACAACTGGAACGTCACTTGTTTCCTCGTGTGGTGGAGTAACCACTGGAACTTCAGTCTGATGGGGATAACCCTCCGGTGTACTGGTAGGCGAGGGTTGAGAATCGTCCATATGTTCTGGAGATAAACCTTGCATTCTACATGAACTCCGTGGGGTAGAAATTGTAAATAAGTGACAAGCTCCGTGAAGAAACTCTTAAGGTCAAATTCGATAAACAAACAACACACACTAGTAAACAAAATCTAGGAAACAATCACCAAGAAAACAATACCTTCTAATTTCAAAGCCACTAGTTGGTGATGAAATCCAATGTCGCAACAATGAGACGAGAAGGGGTGGGGCTAGGATGGAAAAGTTA
>ML786556.1:487679-501828 GCA_009831015.1 Picea engelmannii | reverse complement strand
AGTTAGGGCGCGGTTTTCTTGTTTTAAGTGGTTTTTTGAGGAAATACTCAACATGGCTTTGGCTAGGAAGAGGCATGAGTTGGCCTGATGCCAGGTAAACCTGTATGGTGCATTTTAGGGTTATAACACAAGCTCCTTTAAGTACTTTGTCTACATGTTGGTTGTATAATTAGTTATAGCTAGTGTTATGATAACTATCTTCATCAACCTGTGACATTCCAGAATTCTGAATAAGGATCATTGGAGGTCTTTCCATACTTTGCACTTTTCCTCTGTATTATGTATGAGGAATACATAACTCCTTGTTGTATAGTTACCTTGATAAATGACTACTATCAAAGATACACCTGTTCATCTTTCGATATTTTCAAACAACTGAATACTTCCTCTATCTGCTCGGCACGTATGGCTTTGACATTTTGACATGTGACTAATCAAAACAATTAGGCAAGCAATCACCTCATAGATTTGTGTGTATGCCATGGTTTCAAGTTGAAATAACAAATGGAGGTTTGCAATTACTACAAAGTATAAAACTCTGATCAAATGTAAGGATACCATCTTTCAAACACTTACAAATCCAGTTGTGCATGCATTTATTAAACCTCTTCATTTACAAAATTTTCCAACTGACACCTAATCTTGCGGGGAACTTTGGTTGCCTTCCTGAGCTCTAAATTTAGATCTGAAAGCACCATTGGAGATATTAGGATCTGTAGTTGTCAATCGACTATTTGAGCGTGCGAAAAGAACTTTCCACGGCTGAGAAAAATGATTTTTCCCAAGGTAGTTTTTTTTTTTCTGGAAAACCTGCACTTTCAGTGGTTAACTAGCCTCCGAATTTAGCCTATTAACCACCAAAAGATTTGATTTAGGTGGTTAATGTGCGCTTTTCATGCCTGCCTAAACCACCAAAACCTAAGATTCTTGCTTTTGCTTGAGAAGACAAAATCCAGTACTTGTTCCAAGTTTATTTTTAGCAAGTAGAGCATCTAACACACCTAAAAAAAAATTAGAAACAAATTTTTGGCCCTCTTCCTATCACCTAAAATTTGACAAAATGACAGTGTTATTTTAGGAGATAACACAACCTACAACACACCCGCTATAAATTCCTCTTATTTCTCTCACAATATCCTCTCTCATAATACAATATTCACAAATTATACATAGTCGCAATACAATTGCCTCTTAAAAAAGGGTTTCCTTCTAGGGAATAAAACTCTAACATAACTTCTACCATCAGATCTGTGACCTTATAATGAATGGTCTAGATTTACTATGAAAATACAATATACATTCACAAGGAAATTTTTCCTTCCATGCCTTCACCCCCAAACCCTCGCTTGCCCTCGGACCCTGCAGGGGGGGAAATCCCCCTTACAACCCGCCTGCATGGAGGGGTGTATAATATTCTGGGGTATACATTCTTCATGGGGTATAAACATAGCTGAAAAAAAATACCTATGAATTGGGAAGATAATCAGGCTCTACAACCAATAAGAATACAATGCACTGCAAGGGGAAACTTTGGAGCACCTCCGAAGAGGACATTGCAGAGGGTGTCTAAGCCAAATCCTCAACAATTGAATAATTGAGAGAGGATCTTTCATTAGGTTTATGTTTTTTCCTTTATAAGAACCCTTAAGTATGTGTGGAATTTCCTCTTTGTCAGGATTCTATATGTAGAGGGGGCCTAATCTTTTGAATTTTTCTTACCCTTCTCGGTCGACTCTGGATTATCATAATTTTGAGACCTTGTCGAGAAATATACATCATTTATATTTGAATGGCTAAGAATTTTTACTACTCCTTTATATCCATCAAAGGGGGAAGCACTTGAAGTTCCCACTTGTGGGTTGAAGTTGGAAGAACCAGATTGCAAATTTTTACCTTGTGGGAAAGGGTTCTTCAACATGGTAGGTTGTTATTGTTGATTCAAATTAATAAGATAGGGATTTGGAAATGGATTAGGAAAAGCATGGATAAATCACCAAAAGTCAAGTACTTCCCCCTATCGAGTTCAATATACCACTTGGTAATGCCTCTAGTGAGAGTACACTGGAACAAACACAATCGAATAGAATCATCATTAAGTAAGTTGGATGAACACCACAAGTGGAACGTCGTAACATAGTCCTAAGGATCCTCTCCACTTTTCCCTTCGAATTTTGGAATTTTTGAAGGTAGTTTGGTTGGGACCGGAGACCAACTAGGCTCATGAAGAATGGGATCATTCATCAACTTAGATAAGTTTGGAAACTATAGTGTTGCTAGAAATGGTAACCTAGACTATGTCATTTACTGATGAGCGGCCTCAAAATAAGGTCTTGGGTTGTAACTAACACTAGGCTTCTATAAATATTTTTCTATCAAAACAAATTTTTGGATGAAGCCTTGTTGGTCCTAATTGAGTGGAGTAACACCTCCACCCATATGATTCCAAAAATAAGAATCAAGTTTTCCCCTAGCGAACCCCCCATGCATAGGAACAAATGATGGCATAGGGGTAGACTAATCGGGAAAGAGGTTTCCCCCTTGCAACGTCCCTTGAGAGGGATTCCACTGGCCTTAGAGAGGAGTACTCCCCAATAGTGGCCCTAGCGAAGAAAGAGGTCCTTGTCAGGGGATGAACTAACCTGGGATGGGTTTGTACCCTATCGATACTACAGATGTGGTGAAAGGGTTACTCTTGAATCCATCATAAAGTGTGAATAGGATCGATGTAGATGACATACTAGTGGATTCATGCCCACTAACCATGGAGGCACCCAAACACCATGCAAGGTTAGGGCCGTAATGTTGGGCAGGTCTGCTTCCGACGAATGGGGATTACAGAGGAATATGTCCTATTCCCCAAGACATGACTTGGTAAGGAGTTGGAGTGATTCCTACACCAACATTAAAAAACTAGGACATTGGCTGAGAACTAACCAAAACATTAAGCATGTCCATTGACGAAATTTTGTAAGAGAAAGTGTTTGTTGTTGATGAAAATTATGCAGCTGCACTTGAAACTTAAGTGGGATTGACAATCGACGAGAAAATTTTGTGGGTTGTCGTGATGATGCTGGATTGAACCAAACTTTTCATTTGACCCAGCATACCAGGAGGAAAGATACCCCCAATAAATATCAGCGAAGTGGGAGTTGCAAGGGCTCCCGACCCTAACATTGGTGCAGTGTCGTCCATAGTGATCCAATGGAGAGGGATACTATTAGTGAATTTTGATCTGGGAGGTGGTACTTGTACTAATGGTAATTGAAAATTCCTAGGTAATAGAGACTTAAAGTGTGGAGTGTACTCTCAAGAACCAAGGTCCTTATTGGTTACCTCCTCTAGATCTTAAGCATTAACTTCTGAAGGATCAATGTTTATGATCTCATTCTCACTAGTTGGTGTGAAAGTGCCAAAATGATCAAGAAAACATATTTGTGGAGGAGAAGGAGAATTATTTCTAACCTCTTCCTTGGGAGGAAGGCCTTGAATTCTTCTCAATCTTTGAGCCAGCAGGATGGACACTTTGAGTGATCATCTCTTGGTGAAAATCAACTCACCTTTCTAAAGTTGAACTACGTTCACCAATCACACCGCTACAAATCCCTAACATATAATAAAAAAACAAACAACTTTTCCAAGATTTTGACTCAAGTATATTAGGTCTTGGGACCAAAATAACAACAAAGTGGTCTCATGCCTTTCTGGATGAAGGAACGGGTTGATTAAGTCTTGTAGACCAATGCAAGAAGGTATGAGAAGTAGTTATCCTGACCTCCACAAATAATCCTTATATGGTGAAAGTACCCACACTTCATGGGGAGCCCTCTAGTAGTACTAAAGTGTGTGATACAAAATCTTCCCCAAGTACTAAGGAAAACCTCCACAATCACCTTGTGATATACCTAGAAAAAGAAACTATGATTACCAACTCACAATTAATGTCTAGGGGGTACAATCGACATTCTGGATCAAACATATGGGTAGGGTAATGTTGGCACAGGGGAAGACCCAGGGTTCAATGCTTACAACAGTGCACCAACAAAATCCTAACTATCGTCCCTTTCGACAACACCTGCGAAGCAGATGAAGTCTCACCCGAGGTAAAGGAAGGGGTGGTTGCAGGACTCAAATGTCTGCAACCTTAGTTGGGATACAAATCTGTGATTGTAACACCTTAACATAAAACTTAGTAGTTATAGTTCATTAATATTCAGTCTTAGTTTACAACGTGGCTAAACCCTAATAATAGATCAGCGCAATATTCAAACAGATCCAATAGATTTAATCACTAAGCATACCAAAATAGATCACATCCAACATTCATTCATATTATTCAGCACTAATCTATCACATTATATTCTTCTAAGCATATATCAGTGCACTAAACACTTAACCACATAAACAAGAGAACAACCATAAAGCACAAAGAAACCACAACGCAGGATATACATGGTTCACCCCCACCTTGGGGCTAAGTCCACCAACTCTTCTTCTCTTTTATTGCCTTCTATCAATCGTCTACATGCACAGAGCCATGAGATCTTAATCCATAGAGGAAAGGAGATCTGCGTGCACTTCTCTAGATCCTCCTTCCCTAATTTACAACGCAAATACTTTTCACAGTCTCTTACAATATCTTGCACTTAGCTCTACAAGTCTCGCACAATATGCACGAATCATATACAATCCACACTTTCACTTAGCACTTAGCTCATCGTCCCCTTCCTACATCGTCTATATTTCTATTTATACATTACAAAAAGGGCCTAAACATGGGTAAACCCATGGGATGGCATTCCATACCCGTTACATATCCCAAAACCCAAAAATCCCTAAAAAGGGGTTGAGATCCCGCGATCGCCTCTTCAACTTGCACTCTGCCTTCGACATCCTGTCGAAGTCCCAAAATAGATCAATCATGAACAAGGTTTCTCAAAACTTGGTCAAGGGCCAATAAGTCCCCAACACTCACCTATGACTCATCCTGGGTCACTTTGATCTGGGTAGCTCTTCTTCAAAATCCTCGATCTTGACTCGATCTACTTTGACTTGTTGTTGCACTATGACCTCTTGCTCAACGAACTCTTGGATAACTTCTTCGTTGAGAGGTCCCTCCAAGTGTTTTTCAACTGCTTTGATGAATTGCTCCAGTTCTACTCCTCGACCTTTAATCTCAACGAACAGTAGGCAAGTCTCATCCTGTAGTGGTTGGAGCCTTTGAGTCACTTCCATGACTTTACTCTGAATGGTGTGGACCTACTGTTGAGAAGTGTGTTATTCTTGGGATCGCTTCATCCTTTCGACTGTTGACAGGGGCTTCAACTGCACCTGTACTGTTTCTGCTTTCTTCTTTTTCTCCTGGATCTATGACTCAATGCCTTCAATTCAGGATCCTGAGTGAGTCACTCATAAGTCTGGGCACTACAATCACTTAGTTGTTTACACTCCATGGTGAGTGCCTTGATCCTCTCAACCACACTTCGAGCAGTTGCTTCTCTTTGATCCCGCACATCCTGCATAGTGTTGGGCACTGTTCGTAGCTCTAAGTCTACTATTATTTGTTGAAGATGTTGGATAGCTTTCGTGAACTGTGCTACTTGATGCTCCACTCAGTCTTCTTCCTTTGGCTCTAAGCCCGTCATAGAGTGAAGTGATTTGTCGACTTAATCTTTGACTCCAAGCTTCTCTATGAGAAACTACTCTTTTTCTTGCTTGACCTGCGCCCTCTCTTCTTCAAAATTGGCTTGAAGGTCATCCTTCCCCTTTTGTGCGACCCGACGTTGCTCTACTGTTTCTTCTTGGGCTTGTTTCAGGGCCATTGTGGCCTGGTCTTTCTCATATTGTGCTTGATGAAGGTAAGCTTCGATCACATTAGCTAGTCTGCTAAGTTGGGCAGGCTCATATCCCAACTCTGGCTCTTCTGATGGCGAGGGTGAAATGGATACTGCATGGATGGATTGAAGGGCCTGATGTACCCCTCTGATTTCAACCTCGATCCTCTCATACATCTCCTCATGCTTGGTGTTGGTAACTATAATTGCTTATTTAACTAAACAATCAAGTGCTACATAAATTGTCAAACCAGGGAAGTCTGTTTATTTCAAAGGTAATCACACACTGTATATGCTCAATCTCAAAAGCAATCTAGAGTTGTAGTAAAAATACATTAATCACACCTTGCCTTGAACAAACTGAAGTTCTACTTTGAATTACAGAAAAGCAACCTACCTATTGCAGAGTTCAAAGGTTAAAGAAATAATTATTCAAAGAATCCTGGATTACATTAAGAAAATAACAACCTAGGAAAGAAATCTTTCAGGACACTGCAGAAAGGAAAGACCAACTATTCTGTAACAGAGAACAGGACCCTATTCCCAAAGTAGGAATCTTCAACACCTGTTTCCGATCATCACACCTTCATGAACCCTTCCTAATCGAAATGATTAACACACACTGAAGGCTAACTATCCCCTAACAGAGAACAAGACCCTATTCCCCAAACAGGAATCTTCAGCACCTGTTTCCGATTAGAACACTTTCATGAACTCATTACTAATTGAAATAATTGATGCATACTAAAGGCTAACTATCTCTTAACAGGGAACAAGACCCTATTCCCCAAGCAAGAATCTTCAACACCTGTCCCTGATTATCACGCTTTCATAAATTCACCAAACAGGATTGCTAACTAGAATGATTAATAGTTACCAAAGCATGAATCATATGAAAACAATATAACAATCAGTAAAGCATAGTTTCAGCAAGACAAAGTTCAGTAAAGTAGTGTTTCAGCAAAACGAAGTTCAGTAAAGTAGTGTTTCAGCAAAACATAATTTAATCAAAGCATGAATAGAAATAAAACTAACACACTACAAAGCTAATGGGTGAATCTTGTGAAGAAGGTGGGCCCTCCCTTCTCACAAGATTCCCCTGAAACGAAAGGAACTAGAAAGAAACGCTCAAAACAATCTTTTATTCATCTGTCAACTGTATCATGTTACAATGTCTGAAGTAAAACACATCCTTCTTTGTAAATCCTTTCTTAGCCAAAAATAAGGTCCTCTCTAATGATGATTTCCTCTTATTTAAAGAGGAGAATACCCTCGATACAATTTGATCATCCAATTACGTGTGTACATCTGAGTCCTATTCTTAGTCAAGTCAAATCTCCATACTGGAATAGGATATCCTAGTCTCCCGTAACAGAATGTTATTACAATAGTTGAAAAGGTGCTGAGTGAGGTGTTGTTGTTGCGGCTGGAGTAACAACTTCTTTATTTATCCTCTTTACTGTTGTTGTATGTTGTTTCAGCATCGCAAATCACGGGTTGTTTCAGCAATGGGATTTGCATTCTGACTGTTTCAGCAACGTGGTCTCACGCAACAGCGATGGTTAATTCTGGCTCAAGGTGTGGATGTTGTGGTCGGTGTAACATCTTTGTGTGAATTACTATTTCAGCATCGTATACCATGGAGAGTGTGATTTGTTTTTTTAGCATCATAGACCTCAGAGAGTGTAACAGCTTCTTCTGTGTGAGTTGTTGTTTCAACATCGTAGACCACAGAGAGTGTGATTTGTTGTTTCAGCATCGTAGACCATGGAGAGTGTAACAACTTCTTCTTGTGTGAGTTGTTATTTTAGCATCATAGACCACGGAGAGTGTGAGTTGTTGTTTCAGCATCGTAGACCACGGATTGTTTCAGCCACAGGGTTTGCGTGCTTTTAACTGTTTCAGCAACGGGCCTTCAAACAACAATGATAATCTGCAGTTCGAACTATTTCAACACTTATATATTTCTGATCAACGGTTAAGTATGAGAGTAATGTAAAATCATATGCAAAACAAATTAAACATATAGTAAAGAGAAGAGACGTTATATACCTTTGGAAAGATAGGGTAAGGTGATAATGTGAGTTTAAATGTGAGTGAGAAAAGGATGAAATGGTAGAAAAAAGTGTGAGCAAAAAGGTACATTATAGGGTCCTAACATGCCCCCCAACTTAAAATGTTGCATGTCCTCAGGCAACGTCAATCTGAGTCAGAATCTGGATACTGACTCTGAGCGTGCAAGTTACTTAAGTAGTAGCTGTATAAAGTGTTGTCTGTTGGAGCTCTGAATCCTTGAATGCGTTGTAGCCTTTGCCAAGCTGTTGTTTCGGCCTTCTTGAGAAACTTATAATGAACTTGATATTTCTCTGCTGGCATCCACAGGATAGGAAAATGAAACTGATACCCTATCTAGCTTTCAGCACATTGATGAACACACTTGATGTAGCTAGGTACCCTGGAGATTGCTATCTCAAGATTAGTGGGGATAAAGGGATTGTATTCTTGTCTTTTCCCAGTAGATTGTTTCCAAAACATGTTATTTTCTTGTAGGGTAGCAATATATGTGGATTTAATGAACTGTTGACAATCCTGAAGCACTGTTGTCTGTAGTTGTTGAATGTGTTGATTCATCCTTGGTTTCTTCAAAAACTGATAATACTCTGTAACAAAGGTGGCAACATTTTGTGGTTCTGGCCGTATCCAGAGAAGGCGGTTATCCTCGTTATGCTTGGAAGCTAGGAAGTCATCCTGCCATATAATATGATTGTTAAGGAAGGAGGTGAGTGCTCGAATCTGGATGTCACCGACAAGAGGGTTAAGGTTAAGTTGTCGATTCTTAGGGATGGCCTCATTATGAAAATATAACTCACAGAGAAGGTGTTGGTCCATAGCAGAGGCTTCTGCAAAGGTTTTAACAAAATCTGTTGGATTTAACACTGCATGGGGTCTTCCTTCTTTGATTGATTTGATCTGAAACAATGTAAGTCGTTCCATGAGGAACAGAGAGTAATTACAGGATGGTTTCCTTGCAACCAACAACTTTTGTGCCAAGTCAAATATCAGGAGCAATTTGTCTTTTAGCTCTTTATTTTGTTTCTTATAGGCACAGGATTCCTGGCATGTTTCCTCCAAAGATTCCCAGTTTGAATAGATATGGTTTATCCAAATTAGTCTGTGTTCCTACAAGGTTTTTCTCTGTGTAACAGCAGACTCTTTTTTCCATTTGTCTATTATTGCCTGCTCATCCCATGGTTGAGTTTTTGTTTCAGCGTTGCAAGTGGTAGGCTGAGGTAGGGTTTGAGTGGCCTGTTCCACAAAGGTGTGGGTATTGATCTGGCTAGGAGGGGTAGATTCATCAATAGGTAATGTTTGTACATCTTTATTAACAAAAGCAGGGGCTTCAGTTTTGACAATTGTTGTAGGCCAGGGTTCACTTTTAATTTTGGAAGGTCCTGCTGGTTCTTGTGTAACAACAGTGTTTTCTTCTTTGACTGCAAAAGTCGTAGGTGCAGGGGAAGCTCCTGGCATTGGAATTTGAATTACTTTGTATTTTTCTCTGTCATGGTCGCTATGCGAGCTAGGGTGTACAATTTAAGTTCCTTCTCGTAGGCTTCCTTTTCCATGGCTAGATCTTGCTTGTAGGCTTCCATTTCAGACCTTAGGAACTCATTTTATTGTAATACAGAGGCCATTGTTGGTTCTGGTTGAGGGGTGACTGGTTCTTGTGTAACAGTCACAACCGCACTAGCTGGTTCTTTTGGAGAAGCTACAGAATCGACAATTGATTCTTGTATTTTAGCTTCTTGATGTAGAGAAAGTAATGTTGCGGCACCCTAAGCATATGATTCTTGTGTCTTGGTAACAATATCAGTAGTTGGTTATTTTGTTTCAGCTGTAGCTAGTTCTTGTGTGATAGCTATAGCTAGTTCTTGTGTTTCAACTACTGAATGAGTAGTTGGTTCTTGTGTTTCAGCTACTTGATGAGTAGCTGGTTCTTGTGTTTCAGCTACTTGATTTGAAACGGATGATGTTGCAACACACTGGGCCTCTGGTTCTTGTGTTTCAGTGCCCATGGGTGGAATAGGTAAAGATTCTGGGTTTTGGGAGGTTGGAGGTGTACGGGGTTTTAACAGGATGGGTTGGGGATTTAGGGCAGTGGCAATAATGGTTGTTCTTGTTGATGCCCTTGTTCATTTTCTTTGTAAAAAGGGCAGAAAAAAGGGAATTTGCTTTCGTTTGCGTGGGGGGTTTTCCTCAGTGATGGGACAGGGAGAGTTGTCTAGTTCAGAATCATCGCTAAGGATATGAACGGCAGGAGTGGATGATTCTCGTAAAATGTGGGACGAGTTTGGTATGGTAGGGAGGTTAATTGGATTGATTGGGTCTGTAGGCAGACTGTTAGGTACTTCTGGAGGGTCTGGAGGGTTTTGTGGTTGTTGTTCCTGAAGATTTTCAGGATATTCAATAGCTTCTTGGGGGTCTATGGGTGGGTTGTTTAGGGGACGATTTTTTTGGGAAAAACCCTTTTGGATAAGTAGTTGAGCGAGACGGTGATGGGTGAGTGAAAGGGAGAGATATTTTGCCTTTTTACAGTAGTGCGACATATTTTTAAGACATCTGAGCAGATAATAAGGAATGTTCACCAATCTAGCATGTCATAAATGAGACAACGGGACAAAATCGTACTGGTAGACTACCTGGTATTGGCCTTCACAGGTAAGGTAGTGCTTGAAAAACTTTTCAACTTTCGACCATGGAGGCGGCAATGAGCTAAGTCAGACACCCCGGCCTTTAGGTTCAATTTGTTCCCCTGGCAAGAGGAAATCCTGTTGGGCATTAAGGATGATATGTTTGCGGATGAACAAGCGAATGCCATTTGTGGGGAGACCCGAAACCTACACTATATCCTCTTCTGTATCTGGAATCTGAACCCCTTGAACAATGGAATGATCTTCCTGGAGATTTCGAGCAAATTGCAGAACCTGTTGTTGATCAAATCCATGGAGCCTTTGAAAATAACCCAATCATCCTGCATGTAGAAAAATTTGATAGACTTTGGATATAGTTCTAACAGGGCTGTCATGGTGGGTTCGTACCGTATAACAGGGCCTCCCGTAGCTAACAGCTCAGTAAAATGCACAGTCAAAGAGTCGAGTAACCGCTTCTGTGCAGAGTGAGTTTTTTGGGTGAAGGCATGCAAATGGTGGTGAAACAAATGAAAGGATGGTAAAAAGGAATGACGGTGGTTGATTTGTGTGAAATGATGGTATAAAAGTTCAATATTCCCCCCCCCCCCTTCAAGTGCGGCTAATAATGATTTTACATGAGTGGTAATAATGAGTTGGAATCTTCTCATTAACTATAGTTCAATTGTATTTACATATAAAGTTTACATACCTCATCTTTACCTTTTTGATTCGTACTTCAAACAAAATATAGCGCCTATCCATAATAGTTTTGCAGTAGCCATGGCAGAGAATTTTGATTTGTTAGAGGAATTGTATCAAGGATTTGTTTACTGGAAGGAAAAAATGTAGTATGAGAGCGCAAAAAATCTTATTGACAGAGAATGCTGAAAAGTTGGTGTTTCAGCCATAGAAAGAAGGGCGAAAAATTGTTGAACGGTGGTGTTTCGGCAATGGGAAAATGTAAAAAATTGTTGAACAGTGGTGTTTCAACAATGGGGGAAGGATGTGAAAAATTGTTGAACAATGGTGTTTCAGCAATGGGAAAAGAAAGGCGAGAAATTGTGGAGCAGTGGTGTTTCGGCAATGGGGAAAAGGAAAAAAGTTGTTGAACAATGGTGTTTCAGCAATGGAGAAAAAAAATGTGAAAAATTGCGGAACAATGGTGTTTCGACAATGGAGGAAGGATGTGAAAAATTGATGAATAGTGGTGTTTCATCAATGGGAAAAGAAAGGCGAGAAATTGTGGAGCAGTTGTGTTTCGGCAATGGGGAAAAGGAAAAAAGTTGTTGAACAATGGTGTTTCAGCAATGGAGAAGGAGCAAAAAGTTGTTGAACAGTGGTGTTTCAGAAATGGGGAAGCTTGCCTCTTCTTGAAGTAAGATCGTCCTTTCTTAGTAGGCCTATGCTTTGATCTGGAATTTGCAAAAATCAATTGTAACATGGTATTTCTTGAGAGGGATTATTAGTAAATGAAATCTAATCTAATACTAAAGAAATTAAATTAAAAAGAATTAATTGCAATGAGGGGTAGGAGCCCCCTCTAAAAAGATGTAATGAGAGCCTGCCACACATGTAGTCTTAAACTCTTCTTTGGAAATAGGGTGCTGGTACAGACGGAGCCGATGACCATTTACAAGTAACGATGTTTTAGAGTCATCTATTGTGAGGAGCCTTACTGTTCCATTGGGGAAAATAGTGTCCACTTCATAAGGTCCAAGCCATCTTGTACGTAGTTTCCCTTGAAATTCTTTAAATCAAGAATCATATAGTAAGGCCCAATTACCTTTTTGGAATTGCTTATGCTTGATAGTTTTGTCATGCCATTTTGATCTTTGCTATTGAATCATAGTTGTCTGATGAATGGAATCTAGTCTTTTTTCATCCAATTCATTAAGCTGCTGCAACCTGGCTGTCTGTGCATCGGTCAAATCAAGGTTGACAGCTAAAGCAGTCCTTAAGGTTTTGATTTCAAATTCCACAGGAAAGATGACACTTTTTCCATAAACTAATTCATAGGGAGAGAATCCTGTAGTATTTCTCTAGGTAGTTCTGTAGGCCCATAATGCTTCAGGGAGCCTATGAGACCAGTCCTTTCTGTTTTCCTTCACTGTTTTTGTGAGAATGGCTTCTATTACTTTATTTGTTCTTTCCACCTGTCCATTGGCTTGGGGGTGGTATGTTGTAGTCATTCTATGTTGAATATGATATTTTTGAAGGGTGGATTTAAAACCGTGAGAAGTGAAAGGAGGTCCCCCATCTGTAACTAATTCTCTTGGCACTCCAAATCTGATGAATATGTCTTCAAATAGGAAATCTAGAACTTCTTCTTCAGTCGCTCTATGGATTTCTTTAGCTTCCACCCATTTGGTCATATAATCTGTGTAGACCACTATGTAAACTTTTTGATTGGATGGGGGGTTAATGGGTCCTACAAAGTCTAAGGCCCATCTTTCGAATGGTTTAAGTACTATCTGGGGGTTTAATGTCATTTCATATCTATGATTAGGTTGGCCCATTCTTTGACAGCTATCACAGGCCCGAACATATTTCTTTGCATCTTTAAAAAGTGAGGGCCAATAATACCCCATCCTGAGAATTTTATGTGATGTTCTTTTATCAACAAAATGCCCTCCGCAAGGGCCATCATGACAAGCTTTTAGTAGATCATAAACCTCATCTTCTCTAATGCACCTTCGGATTTCTTGATCAATTCCTGTGTGGAAAAGACACCCACTTATCCAGCTATACCGAGCACTTTGTTGAATGATACTTCTTTTCTCTCTGTGGGATAGGTGTGGTGGTAACTTCCCTACAACCAAGTAGTTAGTGATGTCTGCATACCATGGTGAGTGAGAAGATACTGCAAATAGATATTCATCAAGAAAGGAATCATCTACTGGGGTATCATCATCAGGTGTTAATCGAGAAAGGAAATCAACAACTACATTTTCTTTTCCTGGTCTATCTACAATTGTAATATCAAATTATTGCAATAATAGTAACCATCTGGTGACTCGAGCATTTGTGATAGGTTTGTTCAGTAGATATTTGATAGCTGAGTGATCAGTATGGACAAGAGTAGAGTAGCCAGTGATGTAATGTCTAAATTTATTAATAGCATAGATAACTGCTAAGAATTCCTTTTCGGTAACTATATAGTTAAGTTCAGCAGGAGTCATATCCTTGCTAATGAAGTAAATGGCATAAGGGAGATGATTTTATTCTTGTCCCAAGACAACTCCTATTGCAGTATCTGAAGCATCATAGGATATGTGAAAGGGAAGTGTCCAATCAGGTCCTCTTAGAATAGGAGCTGTAGATAACTGATGTTTAAGTGTATTAAATGCTTCCTGGCAAGAATTAGTCCATTTGAATTCAACATTTTTCATCAGTAAAACAAACAGGGGAGAAGCTATTTTGGAAAAAAATTTGATAAATCTTATGTAGTATCCAACATGTCCTAGAAAACTTCTTACCTCTGTTTGCATTTTGGGAATAGGAAGATTTTTAATGACTTGTATCTTGGATGGATCCACCTGGATTCCTTGAGATGAAATAAAATGTCCAAGCACTATTCCTTCACTCATCATCATATGACATTTTTCTGTACTTAAGGAAAGGTGGGCTTGT
>ML786556.1:424601-434643 GCA_009831015.1 Picea engelmannii | reverse complement strand
CTCTTTTTTTGTTTTGTTGTGTTGGCAGGATGTATGTTCAGTGGAGGGAAAGGGAGCACAAGGCCGCCAATGAGTTAGTGGCTGCAGATCCGAATGTTATGGCCGTGTTGACGCAGTGCGGTTTAGTAAAATTCTTTTTGTGTTCGTTTATGAACGCGCAACCCAGGCTACTGAATGCCTTGGTTGATTACTGGCACCCTGATGCAGAGGCTTTCATGCTAGAGGGGAAATCCTTGGTGCCCACCACCGAGGATATTTATTTTTTGACTGGCCTCTCGAGGAGAGGGGAACCAGTCAACTTTCAAACTTTTCCTGCGGGGTCGAGCAAAGTCTCGGAGTTGATAGAGGAGTATTGTGAGGCTGGGACCGATGAGAGGACTTCCTGAGTACCCGTTAGTAGGATTACTAGCCTCGCCCTTCAGACTATTTTATCACTCATTGGGCGGATTACTGGCTCCGCAGCCGTGCATCAGTCTTCACGTGCACAGATGAACTATGCAATTCAGTGCATGAATGCACAAATTTTTTATTGGAGTACCGCACTACTAGCAAGCATGACAGGTCAGTTGACAGCTTGCAGACAATGGACACATAGGAACTTCAGGTTTGGGACCATCCTGTGTTCATTTTTCTTCGAGAGAGTTCCATGTTTTAGTCCTCGGTTGACAGTACGAGGACATCTGGCTACTTTTCCCACAGTATGCAGATGGGCAGCGTTGCTGCTGCGACAAGGTGGCAGAAGGACCATAGAGGCCTTCAGCGATGACTTTTTTGCTTGGCTGTCATGGCAGATCTCAGCTATTGAGGACTACCCATACATGGGGATCGACTTATCCAGAGATCCAGCGATATCAGTTCCTCCTGGTGAGGAGCAAGGGGAGATGGGTAAGTCTCCACCTATATAGTTTTTTTTGTTTGCATATGTAATTTTTATGTCTTTTTTGATATATATATCATGTTTTTGTATACCAGAGTTTTTGACGGGTGATCGTTTACTGCATGCAGATGTGGGACCTGTGTGACCTACCGACTATGCACGGAACAGGTGCCGCCCACGGCCAGAAGCTGCAGCGTCCGCCACTGGGGGAGCAGCAGTAGTAGGGAACCTCCCAGCAAGGGAGGCCAAGAGGGTCCTTAGGCGGATTGAGCAGAACTTCACTGCGCTCACTCGCATAGTTCCCATGGTAGAGATAGAGGACCTGCCGCCCTCCATGCAGCCTCATGTTGTGGGGGCACCTCGAACATGGGTCCGATTGTTTAGGCGTTTAGCCCAGGCTGTACATGATTATAACAGGGCCCACAGGCCCTGAGCAGACTTTTAAACTTTTTATGTGCCACAAGCACATTATTGTATATATATTTTTTGAGGGCATAAGCCCAGTGACTCGTTATTGTTCCCATTTTTGAGGCATTTGCACCCATCTATGTACTCTGAGGGTTTTATGATGTTTATATATGATTTTTACTTTTTTTTTGTGTCTTATGGATTATGTGTACAAAAATGTATTTACATGTGTCTGATCATGATCTTTTTATATGTGAGCAAGATGCCAATCTAGAATGTGATTAGCTAGAGTATCCGTGATTTGATTTAGACTCCTAGGAACATGAAAATATGTAATATAATCAGAGTCGCATTCTAAGAGACGTACCCTAAGGAATCGTCTGTGTAAATTTGGATCATGTACTCGGTATATTCTGTTGAGCTGCGACACAACTAGTTGAGCGTCTAGATAGACTCGGAGACGAGAGATACCCAATGACAAAGCATCACGAAGAAACTCAATAACTGCACTATACTCAACAACATTATTTGTGGTGTCACCTAAGCATATACCTCCGGAAGATAACAACTGACCTTGTGGTGTAAATATTACCCAAGCTACAGAGGCAAGCCTCCGTGTGTGTCGACTAGCACCATCCGCATACCCAACAAACACCTTGGACTCACTTGAAATCTGCCATATTTGATGAAAGATAACATCAATGACACGTCCATAACACTTTTTCCAAAATAAAAGTAAAAAAGTAATAGTACAAAGACTATACATATGTTACAAAAAGTTACCCACAGTGACCTCTCTATGAGTAATACTTCTTGAGGTAGAGCCCATTTCTACGCTCCGCCAAAGCATTCCCTTCAAAATCGACCAAATGATAAGCACCCTTTTTTAAAACCTCCTTAATCATGAAGGGTCCGAACCACATGGGTTTAAACTTTCCTTCCCCCAGGGGGTCCTTATCTTGGTCATAAACCAGGACAAGGTCTCCCTCAGAGAAAACCCGAGGACGAACGAACCTATCATATTGACACTTGACCTTATGTTTATGAGCCTCATTGGCCAAGGCTGCATCGTGACATTGTTCATCAAGCTGGAAAGGTGAGAAACTGGTTGCAGTCTTAACTGAGTTTCGGTAAGCCCATAATGATGAGTATAACAGCAAATGCCAGTTCGACTTGGCTGAGTTGATAGTTCATTGTAGAATCGTCTTAAGAGTTTTGTTTACAACTTCCACCTGCCCATTGGCTTGGGGGTAGTAAGGTGATGAATGTTCTTTCCGTAACCCAAGATTTGATGTTAACTCGGACATCATTTGGTTCTGAAAGTGACTGCCATGGTCAGTGACAATCTCTCTCGGGACGCTGAAACGTGCTATAATCTGGTTAAATAAGAAGAGAGTTGCAGTCTCTCCATTATCTTTGAACATCGGCATATCTTCGACCCACTTAGTGAAGTAGTCGACAGCTACAATGATATAGCAGTGCCCCCTAGATGATGGGGGGTTTCATGTAGCGTAATAAATCCCCCACTTAGTAAAGGGACCGACTGTGATGACAGGAAACATGGGAGCTGGATGTGCCCTCATCTTCCGTGAGAAGATTTGGCATGGATGGCACTTCTTGACTGACTCGATACAATCTTTCATAAGTGTGGTCCAGAAGTAACCTGCTCATAAAATATTTTCGGTTGTTGCCAACCCAGACAAGTGACTGCCACAGGCTCTTGTATGACAATCGTTGAGCACTATGACGGCCTCCTCATGAGTGAGACATCGGCGCAAGATGCAGTCTACACATCTCCGATACAACGTATCATTGAGTATGAGATAGTTCTTATCCTGATGGCGTATCCGTCGACGCTCATCACAAGAAGCAAAGGTAGGGCACTTCAAAGTCTGGAGATAGATCAGTATATCTCCATACCAGGGGTCTGAATATTCAATCAAAAACATATCCCCCCGGATAGGAGATTCCTCAGGCACAACATCACCTGACTCAACCAGAAGCTCCGAAATAAGTTCTGCGAAGACCAATGACTGCTTGGACTTTGCTGAAATGAAGTCTAGGTCAAATTCTTGGAGGATTACCATCCATCTATTGATTTTTCTGCCGATAACTCGTCGTGTTAACATGTACTGGAATGGATTCATGATGGCAACAACGGTGGTCTTGCGAAACAGAACATAGTGACGGAACCATTGAATAGCATGAATTGCTGCCAACGCAAGTTTTTCGAGATGGGTATAATTAAGTTCCGGTCCTACGAGGCCTCGGCTCAGGTAATAGAGCACGTATTCATAAAATGAATCATCCTCCTTGTTAAGCCCTAATATTGGCTCATTAACTCTTAATTGGGGCATATTAGATTAGTAATGTTATTTTATTTATGTTGGCTTGCTCATTAACCCTTAATTAGGGCATATTAGATTAGTAATGTTTTTTTATTTATGTCGGCTTTAGGCCATTAGTTGTAATTATACCTCCTAGTCTCCTATATATACCAAGGAGACATTTTCATTTTGAATCATCTTGGAATTGAACATTTAAGTGGGGTAAAAGGAGGTTTCCCCCTCGAAGAGGCTTATTATCTGAAATTATCTCTTTTTCAAGGCGTTGAGTACTTTTCCTGAGGTTTTTTTATGCTATATTTATGTTTGGTTCTTAACACTCCTGAACTAAAACCATGCCTATGGTTGAATCTACAATAGCCAGATATAATAAGAAGTCTTTGTTATAATTAGGTGGCCGTAGCAGAGGTGTGGTTGTGAGGGCGTGTTTTAATGCGTCGAAAGAGCGTTGAGCAGCTTCATCCCAGAAAAAGGGAACATCTTTCTTCAGTAAACGCATAAAGCCCTTGGTGATTTCAACATAGTTGGCGATGAAGCATCGTAAGAAGTTTGCCTTGCCTTGAAGACTTTGAAGTTTTAAGATTGTGCATGGGGGGGGCAACTGGATTATTTCCTCCACCTTAATAGGATCGACCATGATCCCTGTGGTTGAAATGATGAAACCTAATAAATGTCCTGACGTGATGCAAAAGCTGCACTTGTTGGGATTCAAGCGAATCTTGAAGTAGCGACAGCGCTCGAAGATTAGTCTGAGGTGTGTAGGATGATCCTTTCGCTTGCAGGAGCATGATGCTAAATCATCTAGATAGGCCTTGAATATATTCTTGAGGTCATGAAACGCAAAAGACATGGCCCGCTGGAAAGTGGATCTAGCATTCTTGAGACCAAAAGGCATCTTACGATAAGCAAATGTACCCCACAGACAAATGAATGCCATTTTGTGTTGGTCCTCAGGTTTGATTTGGATTTGATTATATCCTGAAAAACCATCCATGAACGAAAAGGCTTCACAACCGGTGCATTCATCAATGATATGATTGATGAATGGGGTTGGATAATTATCTTTGGGACATGCCTTATTCAAATCACAAAAATCGGTACATACACGAATCGTGCCTTGTTTTTTATCGACCGGCACGAGGTTTGACATCCACTGAGTCAAATGAATCGGGTAAATGAACCCTGCTTTGAGTAATTTCTCAACCTTAGTCTTGATAGTTGTTTTCTTCCTAGGATTAACTGGACGAAGTTTTTGTCGAACAAGATTAGCATCAGGATACATTGTGATCTCATGTTCAACTATTTTCGGATCGATGCCTGGAATTTCCTCATAAGACCAGGCAAAAACGTCGTGGAATTCTTTGAAAAGATCCATGTAAATCTGAATCTCTTCGGGGGAGCAATCCGCTCCGATGAAGACATTCTCCATGATACCAGGGTTTTGGGAGATGTTGATAGGTATAGTGGTAGTGATAGTCGCAATATTTCCCTCAGCATAAATTTCCTGGGTAGCTAAGAGGTTAATGGGACATGGCTGATCTCTCGTAATGGTGATAGTGAATTCTCCTGCCTCCATTCGGCGTAACTCTGGGAGGAAATATGATCTGTGATGAAGATCGTCCCAAGGTTTGTCCGGACTTGTCATTGCTTCGATTACAGCTTCATCAAAATGCAAGACCAAGTCTAACGAATCAGTGGTAGCAAGAGAACCCTGAGCCCAAATAGGCTCTAGAAGTGGATCCAAATCTTGTGGGGGAGTCGGATCGGGATTAGCTGAAGCTTGTTGGACTAAAGAGTGAGCTACTTTAGTGGCAGACAAGGGAATGGACATGCCAGAGTGCCCTGTCTCATCCACCATGGCCGATGGGGAAGGAAGAATCCACGCATCCTCAAAGTAAGTCGTGCAGAACGACGAAACGTGAAAAATCTCAGCCTTGTGGTGATTCGATATAAACTTGACGTCACCATGAGGAGGTGGGTAATCGAAAGTACCCATCAAAGATGGGCACAACCCAACTCCTATGTTAACGACACCGTCTTGAGGATTATATATCATGGGAACCGTGGATGCCCCCAAAGATGGGTCAGGTCGAGAGAAGGACAATTGATCAATGGTCACTATCTGACCCTCGTGTGGAAACAATAAGACTCGAAAAACTGTAGCAACCACAACTTGCATTGCATAAGTCCAACTACGACCTAACAAGAGATTGTAGTCGAGGGGGGCATCAACTACCTCTACCTCGACACACACATTCTTTCCTCCTAACTGCATAGGGAAAGAAGGAATGATGCCATGTGGTCGAAAAGAACGACTGTCGAACGCAGTGAGGAGAGTAGGTGATGGAGACAACTCGGGCTGACCAATGTCTTTCCAGCATGCTAATGACATAACGCATGTCGAGGCACCCTCGTCGACCACCGTGCGAAAAATATTTCATGTAAAAATTTTTGTGGGATGAGCCACTACTATCTGAAATGCTACGTGGTACGACAGATGAGGTTTTAAGTCAGTTGTATCTAGCATGATGGTACCTGGGTTACAAGTCTCAGTAGAGCCTAAAGCAGTCAACAAGGCTTTCCTCTGAGCCAGGCAACTTTGGAGGACCTCCAAAGTGGACATAGCACAAGGGGTTTGGGATAAATCTTCCACCACAGAGTAATTATGGGTGGCCCTTGCATTTGGATCGTGAGAATCTTTCTTAAACGCACCTTTTGGAATGTGTGTCATTGGTTCTCCCAACGTCTTCTCAATCTGTAGAGGAAGAGATGGGAGTTTGGATTCTTTGCCCTTCTCAGAGGTGCTTGGTTTACTATAGTCGTGTGCTCTAGTCATTATTAAAGCATCACCCCTAACCATATATACGTTCGTAGATGAAGAATTGTTTGGAGGAGGGCAGGTTTCTTGGCTGCCCCCTTCGACACTTGTAGAGGCTTGAGTTAAATTTTGCCCATGCTAAAACGGATTAGTCAACACAGCTTGTTGTTGCTGTGTGAAAAACTTCTGGGCCTCTACAAGTCGAGGACATAGATGGGTCGGGTGGTATTCCGCACACAAGTTGCATGGGTACCTCGCCTTCCGTTTTTCCGTAGTGCCCTCGCCAGCATTATCAGTGGGTTTTTTATCCCCCTTACCCTTCTTGCATTATTTTTTCTTCCCTTCAAGCTACTGGGGGGCCTTTGGGTTGGTCGCCTGCACGGAGTGTACTTCCGACGTTTGGGTAGGAGGAGCAACCAAAGCAGTAGTATGGCTGGCCATTGTGCGTTGTATAGATAACTGTTGTAATTATTTTGTCAATTGCTCAGTGGGATTGGTTTGGGCCGAACCAATGATACCATCGGCATGTGGTCCGACTCTCTGTCTAGTTTTGTCTAGTATCGATCGTGGTGCATCCTGTAGGATGTTGTATAACAAACCAGACTAAGAATAAATGAGCTCAAAATGTTGAGCCCTCATGATGGCATCTTCTTCGGAGAAAACTCCTGAAGCCGCGACATCTTTGGATAATTGTGGGACTAAAGACTTAAGGAACCACTCAAGCAGGAATGTTGGTGGGACTGGTACTTTGATTAGACTCTTTCGATGTCTCCACTCTCAGATATGATCTGAGATGTGGTCTGCTTTCTTCTGTTCGAAATTAGCAAGCAACTCTGTGCTGATGTCGTATCTCACAGGTAACTGGAAATGGTTAAGGAAGGCCATCGCCAGTTCGCCAAAAGAAGAATATCTTGAGCGGTCAAGCTTGATGTACCATTTTTTGGCACTCCCGATAAGAGTGCGTTGAAACAATCGCAACTGGATGGATTCATCTTTCAATGAGTTAGATGAACACCAAAGATGGAAAGTAGTCACGTGATCACCTGGGTCTTCATTAGGCTTGGCCTCGAACTTTGGAATGTCCGAAGGAAACTTCATTGGCATAGGAGGCCAACGTGGATCATGACAGATAGGATCATTTAACAACCGTGTCAAATTAGGCAAGTGTAACATCACCAGGAATGGTAGTTTGGGTTGCTGCTGATAGCCTGGAAAAAAGGGTCCTGGAGTTTGACTGGCACCAGGTTTCCAGGAAAAGTTTGGCTGCTGGCCCGGATTATGGTAGAAACCACGGCCCTGACCAACGTAAGGATTTTTCATCTGTGGAGACATCATTGGCTGATTCCCCATAAAGGACATAGGATGTTGGGCATTCATCGTGTTTGGCGGACTTTGGGAAGGATTACCCCATGCCGGTCCTACTGGGAGAGGCATAGAAGTTTGTCCGGGGTTCCATTGACTGTGGAAGGAATTACCCCAGAATGACATTCCCGAGGAGGGAACGAATCCTTGTCCTGAGTTCCAAGGTTCCGCTATATGTGCCCTCGGCACAGGAATAGTACCCTGCGCCGGAGTAGACTGTCCAAAAATGGGAGTGCCCCCAGATGGGAAAGCAGTGGATGTGAAAGTGTTGTGTTACCAAACGTCCCGTTCCAAACAAACGGTGACGAACCTACCGGCATAGTGTGCACAGGTGTTCCTTGACTCCCAGCTCCAAATGAACTCGTGTGTGCAGGCTTCCCAGCAGACTGCTGATGCAGACCACCAAGCGAAGGGGATGAAGGAGAGATATGACCTCCAGCGTAAGGAAAGGCGTTAAAAGGGACAAGAATTCCCCCAAGTTGACCTTGCAAAGGAGCGATAGAGCTCCCTGCCCCCAGATCCAAAGTCTGTAAAGTGGAGTGAGTGAGTATAGGACTTGTGCCTGAACTAAGCATACCGTATGAAAACGAAGAGCCTGTCGCACTAGGTGTGAAGGGATTTATGGCCACCGCGATAGATGGGGTTGGTCCACTGTGCGACATAGTTGCGGCCGAGACCATGGTGGCCCAAACCACCGACAAAGGCAAGTTAAGAGATGCTTCTACTGTGGTAGAAACGGTGGTGGGAATGGAAGAATTCCCAGAGGAAGTAACAGCGTTTGGTTCCATAACTATGTGAGGCACTGACAAGTGTTCGTAAAATTGAATTGTCACAATCACTTGTGTCCAAGTATCAGTGGTTGGGGTTTCAACCAAACCAAGATTGGCATTTGATTCCTCTGGGAGTTTTTCGGGCACAATGGTTTGTAACCCGGTTGCTTCGAAAGACCCTTATTGGTATAGCTTCCGCCTCAATGGTGGCGGGGGTGGCTCCAGTATAACCGGCAGCAGGCCCAGAAGCCTTCGTGACCGGTGGATCTCTGGATCCTCCACTTTGTGAGAAGAGACACGATACACTAAGGTATTCTATACGTGTAAATAGTAACACACACTAAAATAAATCCCCTATGAGATAAGACAAGCAAACACTAACTATTTTGAAGAACAGTTACAACAACCAACACTAGAGCAACTTACCGGTGCAAGTGCAACTCGAAAACGGAAGCACCCTCTGGGTATACTCTGCAAAGCATGGCCCGATGTTTGTCCTAGGTACCACGGTATACCCCCACAGTCACATGTGTATGTCCCTAGATAAGATTGGCAACTAGTTTGCCAGCACGCGAACAGTCACCAGGCGGGTACAGTCGATAGTCAGGTAGACCACAATGAGCAGGGTATCAAGCCTAAAACCTGTCAAGGGTATCGAGAGCAAATGGTATGGAAGACAACTAAGGACCTTGAACGGATTCAAGACCCATGAATCCCCGTGGAAAATGCAAATGACGGAATCCCTTAACAAATCCTCGATATGTGTTCTCCACTACGCCCGGTCCGGCTTTGGAGGGGTTATCTCCGCTACCTTTCCTTACGCGACCTCGTGTTTATCCCCTGTGTTAGAGGGGGGTCCCGGATAACTTCCACGAAACTGGACTTCTACACTCCCTATCACAGACTCCAATGTTTGGTTCTGAGTGGCCTTGGAGATTTTACTCTCCAACCTATTCCAAGGCCCTAGTCCTGAGCTAGTGTATGAACCCTACAAACAAAAAGTCTAATAGATTTTAATTAGCGTTGTTTTTATGGGATCTTTTACGTCACAATGTATGAAGGTGAAACTGATGGTGTGTAAAGACTCAAAGCAAAATGAATAAGAAATGCTTGGAAACAAAAACTTTTACAAATAATGCAAAAACCAACAACTTTTCACCAAGAAAGATTTCTTTTTCTTTTCGAATTTTCTAAGATTTCATGCAGCAAACATAAAGGGATTTCTCTCAATCTGCGAGCTACTTATGCTCTAAATGCACTGCAAAAACTTATGAAAAAAGACTTCTTCCTAGCTATTGATGCAACAACACAATCTTCAAACAAAGAAGCAAATGAAAAAGAGATTAAAAAAATAAATTATTTAAGTGCTAAATGAAGCAACAAAGGGAAAATTCCGACAAGCACAAAACCAAGAAAACAAAATAAAATTCTAGCTTAAAGCACAGATCGCAAAGAACCAGAG
>ML786556.1:399146-418270 GCA_009831015.1 Picea engelmannii | reverse complement strand
GTGATGTTTTTGTTCTTCACCTACATCTTTGAGATGATCCCGCATGGGTCATAGTGCCATGGGAAGCTTAAGAAAAACTTCATCTCTTTCAGCATCCGGTCAGCTTCTTCCCCGGATCCTCGAATGTTGCAGATGAAGGAGCAAATCTGCCCCTTGATTCGAAGCTGCTTCTTCTTCTTCAATGATACAAAATGAATATCATCATAATTCATAATCTGCCTTATGTATTCTAAAGCAAAGATTCTTACAGGAAAATATTTAGGCAGCTTATACGACGCCATCTCACAGCTGTATACTCTGATCTCGGTATGGTTCTGATACAGGTACCAATCCCTGGTCTTCGTGTTGTCCGAGAGATGAAAGATTCTCTGGACTTCGTCATTTATTCGGGGCTCGGGCTTGCCGCTCAACATTATTACCACAGGGTGGTAGAACAGATCGATGAATGCTTTGAAGTTGTACTCTATGGAATTATGCTTCAACAAAGAGGTCCATGCTATGACTGGCTAAGGCCTTCCATCTGCGTCCATTTTCTGCATGGAGAAACTGAATTTATCTGCTTGAAAATAAACAAACATGTATGCCAGTATAGACAAATATTTGAACATGCCCTCCGTGCCAAAAATCATGAACTGTTCGTGAATATTGTTGGCCAAGAAGGTGCTGAAATCAAACTGTGTAGTGGGATTTTCATCAGTGGAGAAAATGGATAGAAAACCAAGAATGGGCTCAGCTACCCACTGGTCGGAATAGTACCCTAGCAGGGCACAAAGGGAGGAAATGACCTGGTTTCCTTTGGTGGAGAACATGGATGACGGGTAAGGGGGATTTGTGGAAGGGCATTGAGCGGAGGTGGGAAGGAAAAGCTCGAATATTTGAGCTCTCTGGGGAAAATTCATCTTATGATATAACTCTGTAAGGATTTCTAGGTTGAAAGGAGACGCAGACTCGGCACAGGGAATTTGCATCATCTGGTCTATGTCTTCGGGTGTGATGAGGAACAGGGTATCTCCGGATGAGGATATGATGGCTCTCTGTTCGGGGATGTAGTGAGCTTGAAATTTAAGTGCCAACTCAGGGAAATGGTGAATCTGGGGAAAAAGGTAAAGGGGTAAATTGGACTCCCAGAGCCCAATTTCATCACTCTGGTCCAGGAAAACTTCTCGGAGCCATGACTGGAGGTCTAAAAAATCGAAATCACACTTGGTATCAATGATCAATCTGTCTTTGTCAACCAACGGGATTTTTTCCGGGTCGACAGGAGGTGGGAGAAAAGGATTCTCCTCTCCTTCTGATTGTCTTGGCTTTGGCGCCATCTCTGCAACAATATCTGCAATAAACACGAAGATAGTGGGGTCGACTGACTATGGATGAAGGCAACAGGATGTAACAGAGGGGTTGGCTATGAGATTTTCTGGTGCGCCGAGTGAACATCGAAAATGGAGGGGAATAATGGTAGTTTTATTCAAAACTGGGGTCGGTTGAGCGCGAGAGGTAGGTCAGCAGGATAATGGGCATGTTATCCAGTAATAAATGGACAACGAGCCACTTGGGGGTGAGATGGCAGGTGACGGTGGACAAAACATACAGATGGGTGACGTGGCTGCTAGGGATTGGAGGTGAAAGTCACAATAAAGGGCTGGTCATGAGTGGAAAGGGGTAGGGGACTGACAGCGGGGACTGACAATAGTTATGGGATTTGACATAACTCGGGAGCAAGTGGAACAAGTGGAAAATGATGTCCATGAGTGACGGGGGCTGTCAGATAGCAGATGGTGATGGGACTTCGGGACCAATAGGCTGACGCCACGTATGAAAAGGGGTCCGCCAGAGGGAAAAACCATTCCGGACCCCCCCCCCTCGGTTAAAAGCAGATCATCAGGGGGGGTCCGAAATCTAATTAGGGTCGTTGATCTACATGCCCTCTTCCTGGACGCAGATCTTAGCGCACTATTTATCATTCATTTTGGACCCCGCCCCCTCAGTTAAAGGCAGAACGGACGAGGGGGTCTGGAATCCAATCTGGATCATGGATCTAAGCGCTTGTTTCTGGACCGTCCAGATCTGCGCAATTCTTATCACCGATTCCGGACCCCCCTGGTTAAAAGAAGAACGTTCGGGGGGGTACGGAATGCTATGTGAGATGTAGATCTGGGCACCACGATCAGGACCGTTGAAATTTGCAGGAGGCATAAATCAGAAGCGGGAAACATATTCGCTGGGGGGAAAACTTAGGATAAATACAATTTATGGGTTTTTTCCCCCAAATTTTAAAATGAACAACACCACGGGGCTTCAAACAAACTATCCTCTAGGCTTCTTAGACATGGTGTGACATCTTACATCGAACTGGTTTTATTGGAGTTAAACAATGAAGCAACTAACCTAAATGCTAACCTATCATCCTATGACAGTTAACCCAGATTAAACTGTTGGGTTAAGAAATTACTCTACCCTGGGGCTATCTGACCAGGATTAGACAGTCTGGCCAGATTTATTCACTAATCTAACCTAAACACTTTGGATAAGATTAAACTGTTTAGCCAAATCATTCACTACCCTATCAACATCAAATTTAAAAAGAACTTGGCCATTCTTGAAAGGTATGGCCAAGTTACTATTATTGCATGGGGCTTTTTATTTCAATTCTTTTATGCCCTCTTTTCTTTTTCTTTTTCTTTCTTTTTCTTTTTCTTTCTTTTTCTTTTTTCTTTTTTCTTTTCTTTTCTTTCTTTTTTCTTTTCTTTTCTTTTTTCTTTTTTCCTTTCTCAAATTATTTGCAGAATGAAAAATCATTTGTCAACAAAAATACTAGAGACAGATAATATCTCAGTCACCAGTTGATTCCCATAATTTATGGGGTGATAACATATGGGAAGGAGCTAGTCCTTACTCCTCAAAGTCGCGATGTGCGAAAAGGCGATAGAGACTAATCACACACCACCTTTCCCTGCGGGATGGATGGCTAAGATCACTTTCGATGATACTGTGGGCCCCAGTCCTGAATGATTTCGGTGCTTCGCGTCTCGCAGCTATGAGGAGGCTGCTCCTTGTGCTTTGAAGTTACGAGAGGCGAGGAGGTGATGGAGTCTATTCACGCACCACGTGTCCCTCTCTGATGGATGGTCCTGATCACCTTGGCAAGACTAGTTGGCTCGATTCCTGGATGCCTTTGACACTTCACGTCTCACGACTGGGAGGAGGCTGACCCTCGCTCTTCAAAGTCACGAAGGGAGAAGTGGTGATGTAGCTCGATCGCGTGCCACTTACTCCTCCGGGATGGATGGCTGAGATATTTTTGGTGATATATAAGCGCTATCCATTGAGATAATCCTTGTGTAACTCTATTAACTGTGATGACCTTCTGATCATCAATCTTCTCTATAGATGGATCTTGGCCGTTGAATCCCGGATCGCCCATCTGCTAACACTTAAGTCTAAAATGGACTTCTTCTGCGTGCTGTGCTTGGCGCTCATGCCTACAAATGAATAAAATGAATTTGATGGGTTCTTTAAGCCCCATTTCTTCGTGTTTAAGCCACGGGTTCGAATCTTGGAGAGAAAATGCCCCCTTGCAAGAATTTGTGCTAACATTAGGCTCCATGGGGGATAGAGTCATCCCTGCGATGCTCTAAGAACTCATTTTGCAGCTTTAGTGCCTTGCTATTGGGCTATGGAGTCATTTACTAAGCCAAAAAATAAAAATAAACAAAGAACCAAAAGGACAATATTTACAAACAAAGGAGTCGTCTAAGGCTCAAACAAAACACTTCTTCAGAAAATGCCCATTTACTGGGCCGTTGAAAACCTCTTCACCCTCCAAATCCTGCAACCTGTACGTGTTATTTGAGAAAACCTCAGATATTTTGAAGGGCCCGATCCATAGGGAATCAAACTTGCTGTGTTTGCCCTTATCCTGTCTGGGTTCATCCCACTTAAGTACCAAATCCCTGATTTCAAACTCCTTCTTCCTGACCTTCCTGTCAAAGTCTTGTTTGACCTTATGTTGATGACTATGAGCTGCGTCCATCACCTATTCCTAGATCTGTTGTACTTCCACCATCTGATGAATCCTTCTGACCATATGATCCAGCTCTCCTTCATAATCTTGAAATAATTTCGCTACAGGTAAGGCGAGCTGAGTGGGAAAAACCGCCTTTGTTCCGTAGACCAGCTGAAAAGGCGAGGTGCCCAGTGATTTCTTCGTTGTCACTCGATTGGACCATAGAGAAAATTTGAGATTTGAATCCCAAGCCTTCTTATTATCTTCCAATAATCTTTTAATGAGCTTGATTAGGCTTTTATTGGAAGATTCTGCCAGTCCATTTCCTTGAGGATAATAGGGCGTGGAATGAATTAGCGAGATCTTGAACTGCTCACAGAACTTAATCAGAGGCTCGGATTTGAATGAAGCATCATTATCAGTGACAATCCTACTGGGACAGCCAAATCTGGCTATGATATCCTCCAAGAAGCTGATAATTACTTTTTGTGATGCACTTTTGGTGGGGGCAGCTTCTATCCACTTGGTGAAATAGTTTGTTGCAGTCAGGATCCATCTGTGTTGGCCACTTGAGGGAGGATGGATTTCTCCAATGAAGTCCAACCCCCATTGTTGAAAAGGTGTTGAAGCTACTATAGGCTCCAATGGTAGTGGTCTAAGCTACTGCTTTCCTGAGTACTTTTGGCATTTGATGCAAGCTCTGATTTCTCTGCAGACATCAGTGAATAATATGGGCCAATAATACCCAGCCCTAAGGATTTTGTGAGCTGTGGTCTTCCAAAAATAATTTCCTCCACAAAGGTCATTATGGAATTCAAATATAACCTTCTGGGTTTCCTGTGGGCTCAAACACCTCAGCAACACCCATAGAGGGTCTCTCCAGTACAGGACTCGGTCAATGAGGCAATATTTGACCGCCTTGAGTTTTAAAGATCTTGCCTTAATTTTACCCATTCCATTAGGGGGCCTCAACTCCTACAGAAAGTACAATATGTCTCGATACTAGGCACATTTTGTTAGTGGCAAGTCATCCTGAGAACCTTGGCTAGGCGAATCAGCTTGCTGAGTTCCTGAGCAAGTATTGAGCAGACTAATCCCCAAGGCTTTGCAATTGGATTTGGCCAGTAGCTTGGCTAAACCCTGCCCCTTAACCAACTTGGTGGGCTTGATCTCCAGATCAAACTCCAAGATCTTAGAAATCCATTTGCCTCTTCTCCCATCTATGTCGGGTTGTACAAGGATGTCCTTCACAGAGGCCGAAGGAACATATGCGGTCACTTTTGAGTGCAAGACATAGACTCTGAAAGCTTTGAGAGCTTTCACCAAGGCATAGGCCTGTTTCTCCATGATTTTGTACCTGATTTCTGCATCCCTTAATTCTTTACTGAAGAAAGCAATGGGTTTCTCTTGCCCTTCCTCATTTTCCTACAATAAGACCACCGCTACTGTATCAAAAGAAGTGAAAGAAAAGACTAGGAAGTCTTTGGAATAGTCAGGACTGATTAGCACAGGTGCCTCAGTCAATGCCCTTTTTATTTGGACAAAAGAATCCCTGGGTTCGACGGTCCATTTCACTTCATTACCCTTTTTGAGCATGACTGTGATATGCTTCACTAGTTCAACAAAATTTGAGATGAACCTCCTCAGAAAGTTAATCTTTCCTAAGAAGGCATAGACTTCTTTCTTAGACATGGGGAGTTATAGGGTATGAATTGCCTCTACTCTGCTGGGATCAATTCTCACTCCTTTTGCTGATACTATATGGCCTAACAATTTTCCCTCCATCATAGAAAACAAATATTTCTTGGGATTCAAGGAAAGACCAAACCTTAGGCATTTCGAGAAAACTTTCCTTAAGTGATAGCAGTGTTCTTTATTAGACCTGGAGAATACTGTGATGTCATCGAGATAGATCACCACAAACTGATCTTTTTCCTTGATGAAGGCTATATCCATGGCTCGCTGAAATGTTGCTCTTGCATTCATCAATCCAAAGGGCATTTTGGCATACATGAATGTGCCTCAAGGAGTGGTGAAGGCCATTTTTTCTCTGTCCTCATGCATGAATGATATCTGGTTATAACCAGAAAAACCATCAATCATGGATATCCTAGATGCACTGGTTACCCTCTGAAATATGTGTTCCATCTTAGGTAGGGGGTAATTGTCCTTTCTTGAGCTTCTGTTCAGATTCCTGAAGTCGACGCAAAGCCTGATCTTTCCACTTTTCTTCCTTATCGGGACCAAATTGGCCACACATTCAGAATATCTCAAGGGGACAATGATTTGGGCATCTAACAATTTCTTCACTTCTTTTTCCATGACATGCAACAATATAGGATTTATCTGTCTTAGATTTTGCCTAAATGGTTTAGCCTCTTCCTTCAGTGGGATATTGTTTTCAATGACAGATGTGTCATATGTCTTGAGGTCTTCATAGGTCCATGCAAACACATCAACAAATTCTCTTAATAACTCGGTATATTCATCCCTTTTTTCTCTGGTCAAACTTCTCGACAACTTGACAAACTCAAGCTCCTCCAGTGTGCCAATTTTGCACTCAGCTATGTCAGCATCTTCATCTGAAACCCTACGCTTTACTGCCACATCATTCCCATCAAACAATCTTTCTAAAGGGACTAGTCCCCTCAGAATGTGATTGCTAGGCAGCTGAATAATCTGGTGATTAGCAATTTTATTTGAAAATACCTCAGGGTAGGGGTGACCTTCAAGGTCCAGGTCCTGGTCAATGTGCAACTCAGAAAATTCATCGACAGCCTGTAGAAAATTCTTGATTTCAAAATCATCTTTGAATACCTTCCAATGTATGACATTGTCTGGTACAACTGGCCTATATTTTATCTCAATGTCGTATTTTTTCTTAGGCAGTAGAGGGATTCTGAACAGACTCGTCAAAACAGCTAAGGAATCAGCCAAAGAATTTTTCTCCCTTGGAATAAAAGAGATGTTGAAAGCTGAGAAGAAATTTTCGATTGAGTCCCACACCTCATTCCTATAGCTCCTGAGTCGAGGATGCTTGGCTCGATAAGCATTTCTGACTTGCTGAATAATTACTTCAGCATCTCCAAACACTGCTATCTCCTCTATCCCCATATCCTTTGCGGCTCTCAAACCCAGAACCAGAGCTTCATACTCTGCCACATTGTTGGTGGTTTCAATTTCTAGCTTGTATGACAGGGATATAGTCTCTTGAGAAGGTGATATTAAAACCACTCCAGCGCCAGCACCTTCACTAGAAGAAGCTCCGTCGAAAAACATTTTCCAAACAGAGGTGGTTGGAGGAGGCATCTTGTGATTAAAAGGGAGCTTCCTTCTAACTTTAAAAGGGGCTTCAGGAGCATTTTTTATCTGCAATAAACTAGACCCCAAATCAATGTCCAGTGCAAAGATGGGATGATTGGTGGGGTTTGCTTCATCACTGACAATATAGGCTAGTTGGGCTTCTCTATACAACCTCCTGTGTTCCCCTCCAAAGATTGGAATAGTAGCATATGTGAGATCCATCTGTAATGTTCCTCCAAGCTTTTTAATCCAAGATCTTAACAACAACATGCCAAACTTGGGAGGAACGTCGGCCACTACAATTTCCATGACCACACTCTTCATTGGAAGCTGAAAAAGAGAGACTGCCAAGTCTTTGATGACTCCAAGGCATTTCACCCTCCTTGAATCAAAAGAGTACAGGTCATGATAAGACTTTGTCACTTCCAGTCCCAATTCTTCCATGAATATTTTGGGCATAAGGTTATGGGAAGCCCCTGAATCCATGAGGCAATTATGCAACACTTTATCATGTATGTTCAGGGATGTGTAGAAAGGAGGGGATGAATCATCTCTATCTTCTACCATGGGACCTAGGATGACTGTTGGATTTTCAACTTGGAGGTTTATTGAGTCCGTGGAAGGCTGGGGGGGGTCAGATTGTAGAAGCTTGGAGAGGGACCTTTTGAAATCTTTATTTTTCACTAGTTCAGATAGGGGTACATGAATTATAATCTTCTGAATCTCATGCTCAAAACTAAAGGAGGAGGAAAGGGACTTAGGAGCTTCCCTTACCTCGAAGACAGGTTCCTTGGCTGCTGGTGAAGTGTTCTGAGTTTTATTTTCTTTAGTAGTGGTTGCTGCAGTTTCCGCTATGAGGGGTTGTTCCTGACTATCAAAATTCCCTTCTTTCTTTTTTGACCTGAGGTTGTACCTGTTAGGAGTGTTGCTGGCCTTTTCCCCTTTACTCAACTCGTTGATTTGAGTATTGATAATGGATTCTTCATATGCGGATTGAGTCAAATGGGGAAATGAGGAAGTTTCCTCAATGCAGTGGATCTCAGGGTCGAGTTCATCCACCTCCTCCCCTTCTTCATGAGCAACTAGGTTATTTTGGAGAGGGGTCTGAATCCTCTGGTCATCCCTATCTCTGCTTCTTTGTTCCTTTGTCAAAGCCTATGGAATATTTTTACCAAGCCTCCTGAAACCTCGTCTATCAGTATTATGGGGGTTTCTGTACGTGGGCTTCACCTCTAACTCCCACTTCTCCATTCTAGCCAAGAGAGATTTCAGCACTTTAGTTACCTCATCCATTTGAGGAGGAAGGGGAGAAGAATAGGATGAGGAGGCTTCATCTCTCCTCCTGGGTATGTCTCTGTCAACCTTACTCTTGAGTCGGTAAACAACCAATATATTAGACTCTACTTCTACATCTACGTCCTGTATGTGCGCCAGAGTGGCTGCTCTCCTTTGCCTCAAAAGAAGGCCAAAATCAGGATCAAAAGTGCTAGCATAAGTGATCTTTGCAGAGGCTTCTGAGGGCATAATCTCAGCGAGGATTTTATGATACATCTTATTGAATCTCTTAGAGAAGTCAAAGACAGACTCTCCTTATTTTCTCTTCAAGGACCCGAACTCTGTCATGTAATACATGAAGTCTTTTTTGTCTCCCCATTGTCTCAGAAAGGCGCTATCCAAAGCTTCAATCCCATCTATAGATCTAGGAGGTAGGGCTCTAAACCATTTCCTAGCTTCGCCTTCAAGGCTATGGACAAAAATTCTCATCCATACATCTGCATGCATGATAACGTGATCATCTGTGAAACTGTAAAAGGCTTCAAGGTGTTCTTTTGCAGCTATGTCCCCTTCACCTGTGAACTTGGGTAGCTGCTTAAGGTATCCCTCTGCTGGAAGGGCGTTAAGAGGTTGTGGTAACACAAGGGGAGCATACCTAGCAGTTGTTATGGCCTCCATTATGGTCATGGGGGGATTAACCCCTACCATGGGAATATTAGGTGGAGGAGAAATCGGAGGAGAAGGAGTGTGAACAAGGGATACCGTAAATTATCTTCCTAGAGGAAAGGGAAACAATGGGGAATACAAAGAGAGAGCTAAGGGACCTGAATGGGAAGATGGTTCTCTCTGCGCAGTAACAGTAACAAGAGGAGGGGTGGTGAAATCTTTTGCAGTCCGAGGTCTGCGCTAAGGTATGGCTTTGAGGGAGAGGGGAGTGATAAGGATTTCTCCTTCTAATGCTAGACCAGGAGGAGAAAACTCAACAGGAACACTCCCGAAATTCAGGAAACGGGAAACCTCAGAAACAGGCTTGCTAGGAAGCTGAGAAGAAGAAAATGGAGTTCCCATGGAAGGAGGTGGTCAATTACCTGGTTCAGCAGTGGAGCTTTCTCCTTGAGAGGCCTTCCCTTTCCTGATAATCACCTCCGGATCCACTTCAGGAATGGCTATAGGCAGCTGTGGATGGGACCATGTGTGTCTGCCGCTAGAAGCCACAACTAACATAATAGGTTCACCGTAGTGGAGTCATCCCAGTGGAGTCTCCAGGTGCACAGTAGCAATCTTCAAGGGTTCTGATGCCTGATGCACCTTTAGAATTAGAAGCTCAATGTCATTCAATCCCAGGGAAGATTTTCAACTTCATCCTGGACAATGGCATTGGAAATTTTGGCATTGGAAGTCACTCCTGGATTGCAACAGGAGCAGAGCCCGATGCCCATCAGTTTTATGTCATGAATAATTTAATGGGGTGATCGAATGGATAAAGACTCAAGAAGATATCGCTCTAACTCAGAAAATCGGGCTAGAATGTCGAAAAATAAAGGAGGTCTTGATCTAACTTCAGTCAGTGAGTTGATAGTAAAATGAGTAGGTGGAGGACTTAGTGAGATGAGTGAGCAAGACTGCTTTGGGCATCAGGCCTTTCAGTAGCTTGAGGAGGAAAAAATTAGAATACAAGATCCTCTTGGTTTAGAGTTTTGGGGAACTGAAGGGTGATTTGACTGGAACTTCCAATTCCAATTCCAAATCATTCATCGTTGAGAAAATACAAGAACTGATTAGAAACGATACAACTATTAAAGTGATCCAACATACATCATCCTATAACAGTCGCAACTTGATTGGATCCTCCAATTCCAAATTGTTCTAACACAATGTACACATAGAGGTGGAAAGAGGCTGACATTCATAAGGTAAGAAGTCCCAAGTGCCACTACATAACCAGCTAAATCAGTGCTTCGTCAAAACTTTACAATTGGGAGCTCAACTCAACCATCGATCCTTACAAAAATAGAAAAACTGAGTACATATACTCAAAAAAATTCACCCAACAGAGGCGTTCTCGGACCTCCAAGGCATGGCGTCTCTTTAGTCAGACCTGGACAAAATTCTTTGTTAGATGCCACCTTAACTCAACATGGTGCTTGCAGGGGGGACCTGCACGCAAGGGTACCACAAGCTGATTGTTCCAGGTCTCCCATACCTTCCATTTATGGCTTGAGTTGAGGCTTCATCTACCTGCTCGATTTTCATTAACTGCTTCCCCAGGGAGTGGCTGAGATGATATGCTCAGGAGCTTCGACACTTCATGTATCGTGGATGGTAAGGATCTAGTACTTACTCCTCAAAGTCGTGATGTGCAAAAAGGCGATACAGCCTAATCGCGCACCACGTGTCCCTGCGGGATGGACGACTGAGATCACGTTCGGCGATACTGTGGGCCCAAGTCCTGAATGATTTCGGCACTTCACGTCTCACAGTTGTGAGGAGGCTACTCCTTGTGCTTTGAAGTTACGAGAGGCAAGGAGGTGATGGAGTCTATTCGCACACCACGTGTCCCTCTCTGATGGACGATCCTGATCACTTCGGCAAGACTGGTGGGCCTGGGTCCTGGACCCCTTCGGCACTTTGTGTCTCGTGGCTGGGAGGAGGTTGATCCTCACTCTTCAAAGTCATGAAGGGTGAAGTGGAGATGTAGCTCGATCGCGTGCCACGTACTCCTCCGGGATGGACGGTTGAGATATTTTTGGCGATATATAAGTGCTATCCATTGCGCTAATCCTGGCGCAACTCTGCTAACCGTGATTACCTACCGATCGTCGATATTCTCTATAGATGGATATTGGTTGTTGAATCCCGGATTGCCCATCTGCTAACATTTAAGTCTGAAATGGAATTCTTCTACATGTTGTGCCTGACACTCATGCCTGCAAATGAATAAAATGCATTTGATGGGTTCTTTAAGCCCCATTTCTTCGTGTTTATAGCACGGGCTCAAATCTTGGAGAGAAAACACCCCCTTGCAAGAATTTGTGCTAACAAGTTGGAGAGGAAACTCTTCAAGGCTTCCAAACACAAACATAAGAGTCTGAGCTAGGGAGTGTTCAAAGTCCAGTTACTGTGAAAGTTTTTCAGGACCCCCCTCTAAGACAGGGGTTAACCACGAGGTCGCGTGCGAAAAGGTAGCGGAGATAACCCATCCAAAACTGGACCAAGCGTAGTGGGGAACACATATAGAGGGCTTGTCCTGGGATTCTATTGTTATCACTTTCCACAGAGCTTCGTGGGTCTCGAATCCGTTCGAGGTACTCGGTTGTCTTCCGGAACACTTTCTCTTGATACCCTAGATAGGTTTTGGGCTTGATACCCTTCTCATTGCGGTCCACTCGATTGTCGACTGTACCCGCCTAACAACTGTTCGTGAGCTGGAAACCTAGTTTCCTATCTTTCTAGTGACTTACATAGGTGACTGCAGGGGTATACCACAGTAAATAGGATAGATATTAGGCCACACTTTGTAGAGTATACCCGAAGGG
The DNA here is from genome assembly GCA_009831015.1 of Picea engelmannii. Taxonomy (NCBI): domain Eukaryota; kingdom Viridiplantae; phylum Streptophyta; class Pinopsida; order Pinales; family Pinaceae; genus Picea; species Picea engelmannii. Next base: position 406,153 of record ML786556.1, on the reverse strand, counting down.
TGCTTCTGTATTCAATTTGCACTTGCACCGATAATTTTCTCTAGTGTTGGTTGTTGTAACTATTCTTCCAACTAGTTAGTGACTGCCTGTTGATCTCATAGGAATTTTTTGATAGGGTGTGTTTGTTTCTCAATCGGTTAGAAAGGCCTTAGTGTGTCTCTGATATTCTCACACAGTGGAGGATTAGGAGCTCTGCCGGTCTCGAAGGCTTCTTGGCCTACCACCGGTCGATCTGGAGCCACCCCCACTACCGCTAAGGCGGAAGCTAGACCAACAAGGGTCATTTGAAGAAAATGGGACACAGGTAATTGTGTCCAACCCACCTTCGAGAGAATAACATCTCATCTTAGAGGAACCAACCATCACTAAACTTTGAGCACAATATCTTGGTCCTAACAACCCTCCGATTACGGATCTTTTGATGCTCGTTGTCGTATAGGTCTATCCTTACGAGTGTTTGGAAGTATCCCAAGCAAAGATGGAACCAAATCCTGTAACTTCTTCAGGGAATTCTCATATTCCCTCTATGGTTGTCACAACTTGGGGTGTTCCACCTCCTAACCAACCTTCACCAGTTCGGGCCACTATGGTCTCTACTGCCTCTACTTCGGGCAATGTCCTGCTCCCATATTTGGCAGCGATCACTACTCCATTGTCTCAGAGTGCGACGAGCCCTTCATTCACATATGGAATGCCTGGATTCGATCCAAATGCTATCCTTTTTCACTCTGCTCAACCAAATCTAATTCTAGGGGCAGGGAGTTCAAACACTCATTTGCAAGGATCCATGGGGGGGATTCTAGCTCCTTATAATGCTTTCCCTTACAGAAGGGGTCACATACCTCCATCTTTCCCTTCACTCAATGGTGCTCACCAACAATCCGTTAGGCCAAGCATGAACTATGGTTAGTATGGATTGAGTAGTCAAGGAGTGCCTTATAATAGTTAGTCGGTAGGTTCGACACCATTCTCTTTGTTCGATGCATTTGCTAATAATTCTTTCTCATCAGCTTCTTTCCCCACTAGGGGAAACCTCGGTTATGGACAACCAAATCCTATGTAGGATACTATTCCTGCATAGGGGGAAAACCAAGGATTACCTTCCCCCCAAGGACCTTGGATTCCTTGGAAAGGATCAGCTTCCTCATCATGGATGCCAACAAGGGAAACCCATTCCAAAGTCATGGAACCCCAGACAAGGTTCAACACCTATACCCAGCGGGTCGGCAGGGGGCATCCCTTCTCAAAATCCTTGGTCTGCAATGCAAGCCCAACCTCCTTTTTCCTTCTACAAAATTCATTCAACGATGCCTCAATAAGCGCAAAATCCGTACGTTGGTCCTGGACCAAGTTTTTTCTAGAATCTTGGCCAACAGCCAAACTTTTCCTAGCAAGCTGGTGCCAGTCAAAATCCAGGTCCCTTTTTCCACAGTCATAATCAACAACCCAAACTACTATTCCTAGAAACTTTGCATTTTCCTGAATTGACGAGGTTGTTGAATGACCCCATCTGTCACGATCCACATTGGCCTCCTATGCCGAACAAGTTGCCTTCGAACATTCCAAAGTTCAAATCCAAAAATAACAAAGATCCAGGCGATCAAGTGACTACTTTTCATCTCTGGTGCTCATCTAACTCATTGAAAGACGACTCCATCCAGTTGTTCTTGTTTTAACACACTCTCATAGGGAGTGTTGCGAAATGGTACATTGAGCTCAACCGCTCAAGATACTCTTCCTTCGGCGAATTGGCAATGGTTTTATTAAACCATTTCCAATTACCTATGAGATATGATGCCGACGCCGAAATGCTAGCCAACTTTGAGCACACAAAGGTGGTCCATATCTCCGATCACATCCGAGAATGGAGACACAGGAAGATTTTGATAAAAGTACTAGTCCCACCAACATTTTTTTTTGAGTGGTTCCTTAAGTCTTTGGTACCCCATTTATCCAAATATGTAGCGACGTCGGGAGTCTTTTCTGAAGAATATGTGATAATGAGAGCTCAACGACTTGAGATGATTTACTCACAATCTAGCCTACTTTATGAAATCTTGCCAGATGCACCTAGGTCAATTCTTGACAAAACTAGACATATAGTTGGACCACATGCTGATGCTATTGTCAGTTCAACACAAGCTAAGTCTGTTGATCCACTATCAAAACAATTGCAACAATTATTGATACAACAAAAAAAGGCCAGGCAGACCACCGGTCTAGCTGCTCCCCCTACCCAAATGTTGTATGTACACAACGTACAATCAACAAACCCGAAGGCCAACCAGTAGCCCAACAGGAAGAAGAAACAATGAAAGAAGGGTAAGGGGGATAAGAAACCTACCAATAATGTTGGCAGGGACAACACTGAAGAGAAAAATATGAAGTATTTGTGTAATCTATGCATGGAAGACCACCCAACTTATCAGTGCCCTTGGCTCGTTGAGGCCCAACATTTATTGGCACAACAACAACCTGTTGTGTTAACGAAACCATTCCAACATGGGAAAAATTTAACTCAAGCCTCGGTGAGCATGGAAGGGGGAAATCAAGGACCTCCTCTATCTTCGAGTAATCCTTCATCCGCAAATGTGTATATGATTAAAGGTGATGCATACATATCAACTGAAGTGCATGATTACATAATGCCTAGATCCTCTGAGAAGAGTAAAGAAGTTGATATTCCCCCTATTCATCTCCAGATTGAGAAGACGTTGGGTGAAACAATGACATGCATCCCAAAAGGTGCATTCAAAAAAGCTTCCCACAACCCGAACGCAAGGGCCACCCAGAACTACTATGTGGTGGAGGATTTGTCACAAACCCCTTGTGTGATGTCTTCTTTGGAAGTCCTCTAGAGTTTCTCTTCCCAAAGAAAGGTTTTGTTAGCCTCTTTAGGATCTGCTGAGACTTGTAATCCGGGCATGATCATGCTTGATACGACTGACTTAAAACCTTGTCTCCTTTACCACATTGCATTTTAGATAGTAGTGGCTTATACCATGAAAAAGTTTACACAATTTTTTTTTCGTATAGTGGTTGATGAGGGTGACTCGACATGCGTAATGTCTTTGGCATGTTGGAAGGCCATAGGCCAACCTATTTTGTCTCCATCACCAACTCTTCTTACCTCTTTTGACGATCGTTCTTTCCAACCACATGGCATTATTCCCTCTTTCCCCATCCAGTTAGGGGGAAAATTGTGTGTGTCGAAGTTGAATTAGTCGATGCTCAACTCGACTATAATATTTTGTTAGGAAGGAGTTGGACTTATGCTATACAAGCAGTGGTTGCTGCTATTTTCTAGGTCTTTTTTTTTCCACACGAGGACCTGATAGTGACCATTGATCAGTTGTCCTTCTCCCGTCTTGACCCTTCATTGGCGGAATCCACGGTCCTGATAATCGATAACCCTCAACCTGACATCATCAACATAAGGGTTGGTTTGTGCCCACCTTTTATGGGTACTTTCGATTACTCGCCCCCTCCCAATGATATTAAGTTCGTGTCAAACCAGCCAAAGGTTGATATTTTTCAAGTCTCGTCATTTCATACGACTTACTTTCATGATCCATGGACTCTTCCTTCCCTGTCAAGCATGATGGAAGGGACAAGGCACCATGGCATGGCCATGCCCTTGTCCACGATGGAATTTGCATACTCTATAGTCCAACAAACTTTGTTCGACCCTGATCCGAATCCCGCGCAAGAGTTAGATCCGATTTCAGAGCCTACTTGGGATCGAGGTTCCCTTGTCGATATCGATTCTTTAGACTTAGTTCTTCCCTCCAACGAAGAAATCATAGAGGCAATGACCATTCTGGACAAACCCTAGGATGATATCCATCACAGATCTTACCTCCTCCCAGAGTTAAGAAGAATTGAAGCAGGAGAATTCACTTTGACTATGACTGGAGAAAGCTCCTGTCCTATCAATCCCTTGGCTACGCACACAGTTTATGTCGAGGGTAATATGATAGTCATCTCTGAAACAATACCTATTGATATCTATAGAACCCCTGGCATTACATAGAATGTCTTCATCAGAGCTGATTGCTGCCCCAAAGAGATTCGAATCTACACGGATTTATTTAAAGAATTCCATGACATTTTTTCTTGGTCTTATGAGGAAATGTCAGGCATCGATCCAAGAATTGTCGAACATGAAATCGTGACTTATCCTATCACTAAGCCAATCTAGTAGAATCTTCATCTAGTAAATACTAGGAAAGCAACAACTATCAAAGATGAAGTAGAGAAACTACTTAAGGAAGGCTTTATCTACCCCGTTCACTTGACTCAATGGGTGTCAAACCCCGTTCCAGTCGATAAGAATCAGGGTACGATTCACATTTGTACGAACTTTCATGATTTGAATAAGGCTTGTACAAAGGATAATTTCCCCACACCATTTATTGACGAGATAGTCGATGAATGCACAGGATGCTAGGCCTTTTCTTTCATGGATGGTTTTTCGGGCTACAATCAGATACAGATCAAACCTGAAGACCAACACAAAACCACTTTCATTTGTCTGTGGGGTACATCCTCTTATCAGAAAATTCCTTTTGGTCTAAAAAATGTTGGAGCTACCTTTCAGTGGGCCATGTCTTTCTCTTTCCACGATCTCAAAGATATAGTTGAGGCTTACCTTGATGACTTAGCATCACGATCTCGTAAGAGAGATTATCATCCTCTGCACCTCAAACTCATCTTTGAGCAATGCCGCTACTACTGGATCCACTTGAATCCAAACAAGTGCAGTTTATGCATTACGTCAAGTCTAGGTTTCATAGTTTCGAAAATGGGGATCATGGTCGATCTTCTCAAGGTTGAGGCAATAGTTCAGTTGCCTCCCCCACGCATGATCCTTCAACTTCAAAGTTTGTAGGGAAAAGAGAACTTCTTACAATGTTTCATAGCAAACTATGCTGAGATCATAAAGGGATTTATGTGTTTACTCAAGAAGGACATCCCTTTTCATTGGGACGAAGCTTCTCAATGCTCGTTTGATGCTTTGAAACATGCCTTCACGTCTACCCCTCTGCTTCGGCCACCCAATTATAATAAAGACTTCTTATTGTACTTGGCTACAGTAGAGTCAACCATCAGTATGGTCTTGGTTTAGGAGGATGATGTTCTTTTCAAGTACATGATCTATTACGTGAGCTGAGGCCTGGTTGGACTAGAACTTAGTTATTCCCACGTTGAAAAACTTCCATTGGTAGCAGTTCATGCTGTCCAACGATTCCCTAATTATATCTTGTTTCGCAAGACCACCATCATTGTCGTTGTGAATCCATTTCAATACGTGTTGACATGACGAGTAATTGGCGGAAATATCAGTAGATGGATAGTTGTCCTCCAATAATTTGACTTAGATTTTGTCTCAAAAAAATCCAAAAAGTCATTGGTCTTTGCGGAACTCAAATCAGAACTTCCGGTCGAGTCAGGTGATGTTATGCTCGAAGAGTCTCCTATTAAAGGAGACATGTTTATGATCACGTCTTTGGACCCCTGGTATGGAGATATACTTGTCTATCTCCAAAATTTGAGGTGCCCTACCTCTACTTCTCGTGATGAGTGTCGCCATATATCCCATCAGGCCAAGAACTATCTTATACTCGAAGACACATTGTATCGTCGAGGCATATATTCCATCCTTCGCCGATGTCTCACTCATGAAGAAGCAGAAATCATCCTTAATGATTTCCACACTGGAGCATGTGGCAGCCATATGTATGGGTTGGCAACAACCCAAAAGATATTACGCGCCGGTTACTTCTAGTTGACATTAATAAAAGATTGTGTTGAATCGGTCAAGAAGTGTCGCCTGTGTAAAATCTTCTCTCGGACAGGGATGATTTTAAGGATGGAAATTTATTTTAAAATGTAGAAACCTTGGCGAATCTTACTAATCCTTCATATGCCAACTATAAATGTTTGGCGATAGTTTCGTAAAAATATTCAAATCTATAAGGATTTTATATAGTTTTTATAAAATTTGTGCGATTTCTAAGGTAAAATAATTGTATCCTATAGAATTTGGGCGAATCATTTTTAAAATAGTGAATCTCGTTTTTGTAAAAACCATGGAAAATTATCCCATGAGTGAAATTTAGCCCCTAAAATCATCCATGCGAGTCTCGGAAGATGAGGGCACACCCTGCTCCTATGTTTCCCATCATTACCGTTGGTCCTTTCACCAAGTCGGGGATTGATTACACTACATGCAAACCCCCTTCAGCAAGGGGGCACCATTATATCATCGTAGAAGTAGACTACTTTATGAAGTGGGTTGAAGCTATGAAAATGTTCAAGGATGATGGAGAGACAAAAAATCTCTTTTTGTTCAACCAAATTATAGCAAGGTTCGACATCCCAAGAGAGATTGTCATTGACCATGGCAGTCACTTCCAGAATAAAATGCTGAATGAATTAACATTGAAGATGTTGGCAAATTCAGTGGACAGAATGCAGTGAATGCTTGTCATTGATGACAACAGTGAAGATGGCAGAATAAGAGATTTGAAGAAGATGGCAGAATAAGAAATTTGAATGTAAAGCTCAGGAGGAACAACATGGAAGAAGATGCCCACAAAAGCTCGAGGTACAGAAGTTTGCTGAGAAGAAGGAAGATGGTGACTGGCGGATCCCATCCAAATTTCCCGAAAGGCCAATAGTCATCATATATACAGAAGTTGCAAGGGAGATAAGTCATCGGAGAATCGGGAATCGGAGTTCCATGAGTCTCCTGAACAATGACCACGAAAACCCCGAAATCCCGATATGCGATTTCGCGATTTGATCGCAGCCGTCAAATCAAGCAGGGATCTGGACCATTCATTCACATGGACGCGTGGTAGCCAGGAGGCCTTATCGGAGTTTTGGGGATCAGGATTTCATAATGCAAAGAACACAATGCATCGAAAACCCCGATTTTGCGATATGCGAAATCCCGACTGAATCTGAACCGTCAGATCAACATGTGATCTAGACCGTCGATC
>ML786556.1:356332-370850 GCA_009831015.1 Picea engelmannii | reverse complement strand
TGAAATTTTTACCAGAGGTACCTTGATATGTCTTCTCAATACCATAGTAATTTCACTATCTGAATCATTCTATAAAAACATTTATAGGAAAAATGGTAAGACGAACTGAAAATAACATACCTTAGAACACATCACTAAAAGACTTCATCCTCCCTTGAAATCCAACCTTCTTTTCTTCTTATTTCCTCTGAAATTTAACTTGTATTAAAATGAATGTATAATGATAATCTTTTCTTTAATTATCTTCAAGGCCTACATGTACTCCCTTCTTCAATTCACTTTGTCATCTTTAAAAATTCATTTCTCCTCAACCATGAGGATCCACGCGATGTGCCACATACCACCGGAAACAAAATGATGTATACTATCCATCCATGGGTGTTGTATCTGCATGTGCATTTTCCTTCATGTCCAAATAACTTCATCAATCTTGCGGTTCAAAACCCATGACTAGGGTTGACATCAATGCCAACAACCAATCTTCCAACAACGTCCACCAACTCTTCTTCTCTTTTAGTATATTCTATCAATCTTCTACATGTACATAGCCATGAGATATTACTCCGCAGAGGATAGGATATATTTGCGCACTTCACTAGATCCTCCTTCCCTAAGTTACAACAAAAATACTTTTCACGGTCTCTTACAATCCCTTGCACTTAGCTCTACAAGTCTCACACAATATGCATGAAGCATCTACAATCCACACTTGCACTTAGCACTTATCTCATTGGCCCCTTCCTACATCACCTAGATTTCTATTTATACATTACAAAAAGGGCCTAAACATGGGTAAACCCATGGGTCGGCATTCCTATACTCGTTACATATCCCAAAACCCAAAAATCCCTAAAAGAGGCTGAGATCCCTCGATCTCCACTTCGACTTACGCTCTGCCTTCGACAGCTTGTCGAAGTCCCAAAATAGGTCAATCATGACCAAGGTTGCTCAAAAATTGTTCAAGGGAAAACATGTAACTAAGCTCGAATCTCTTCGATAGGACTGTCTACAAATGGGCCAGTGCCACTTCAGAAAATCTTAAACTAGGTTCGAAGCTCCAGAGGGATGACGCCAAGAGGGCCAGTATAACTTTAAGAAAACTTCAACCAGGTTCAAATTTTCATAGGACTAACCCCAAATTAGTTAGTGTCATTTCAGGAAAAACCCCCAATATATGATCTATCCACTATGCTTGGTCCATATTTGGAGGGGAATCTCCTTGGCTCTTCCTTATGTGATCTCGTGTTTAACTCTTGTGTTAGAGGAGCTTATGGACCAACCTATACAACAATTGGATTCTTCATTGTTGGACAATTATCTTAGGTTGATGTATAGTTGGTTTTCATTTATGTCAAACCTTATAGAGTGATCTTGTAGATTGATTCCAACCCTTAGAGATTAATGTCAAACCTTGGAGAAGTCTGTTAGCACAAAGGTATGGGTAAGGGACCTAAATTTGTTTAAGTTATAAAGGAATGAAGATCAGTGAATATGTATGTAAGACTATTCTATATGAATATTACATGTCATTCCATTTCTGGTGATATGTGGTATGTCACATAGTTCCTCACGGTTGAGGAGATATGGCTAACTGAAGTTGGATAACCTTCATGAGTTATCTAGAATCCCCTAGAAGGTCAAAAAAGTCAATTATTCTAGAATCTCCTAGAAGAAGTGTACTAGTCAAATTGATGGTAACTAGGATTTAATCATGGGTAAAGTTTTTGCATTAAGAAAATAATTAAAAATAAATTAGTTGCAACAAGAAGTTGTGACTTTTCTAATTATGGTAAAGTGGTCAAAGTGGTTGAAAAGAGAAATTATTTAAATAATAAAGTGGTCAAAGTGGTTGCAAAGAGACATTATTTAAATAATAAAGTGGTCAAAGTGGTTGGAAAGAGAAATTATTTAAATAATAAAGTAGTCAAAGTAGTCGCAAAGAGAAATTGTTTAAATAATAAAGTGGTTGCAACAAGAAAGTAGTTAAGGGTAAAGAAGTTATGTTTTGACTAATTAAGGAATTTTTAGTTGCAACAAGAAAGTGGTTAGCCCTAAGAAGTGGACAAAAGGGTAAAATAGTTACAAGAAAACTTCTAGAGGAAGGAACTTGGCAAGTATAAATAAGAGAGAAAGGGACTCCTATTTTAACCTACCTACCTATTGAACATTATTGAATATCCATTTTGTGAAAGGTTATTTGTAGGTATACATTGACAAATATGAGAAAGCATAGGTCTAAGGCAAAGAATGTATGAAGGAACGAAATTTTCATAGATGCAAAGGAAGTGAATGAACCATAGTTTTAGAGGTTATCTGCAAGCTGCAGAAAGACAAGTCGTGTACATCTGCGAGTTGTGAGCACACAAAAACACAGATACCCGTGAGATGCAGAAGAGGAAAGCATGGATCTGTAGAAAGGGAAAGGAGGAAGATGCTTGTTCTTGGTTGCAGGATATGAGGAGACACTGTAGGTATGTTTTTAAGAGATCAGATACAACAGGGATACTACAGAGGTAAAGGTATGTTCATGGTTATTTTTTGAGATTGTATCTTAGTGGTGTTGTGGAGCATGCTTGAGGCATGAATTTGTGAAGTTTGGGATATACTCTCTTTGATGTTTGGTATATGTTGTAACGTATGGTTTGAGGAAGATATATTGAGGTACATTGTTGGTGTTCTTAGCTTGGTTTATTGGTATAACTTGTGGTGCATTGTGAGAAGCATTTGTTAGGGGTCTTGGTATATGATTGGTTTATGAGTTGTACATATTTAAGGCTACATAACAGTGAGGTTTTGGAACATGGTTTAATGTAAGGGTTTATGGTATTTGGTTATAGATAGTGTGATGTATAGATAGATAATATTTTATGGTTATATTGGTATATTTCTTTGGTATATGGTTGATATACATCTTGGAACATATAGTTGATGAGTTGGCACATGCATAAGGTGCATGGTATGGTGGTGTCGGTGTATCTTGATGAGGCATAGTTTGGTTTGTTGTTGATACATTATTGGTACATGTTTTTGGTTATATTGGTATAGTGTTGATGTACATGGTTGATGTACATGATTGATGTTAATTGTTGGCACATGGTAAGGTACATGGTATGGTACATGATTGATACTTGGTTTATGTACATCTAGGTGATATTGTGCATATGATTGAGAGTTGTCTTGTTGGTTGATCTATGTGATTAGATCTGATTTGGTTGTTGTGTTGATGTAAAGGTTAAGTGGTACATGTTTGTATAGGTTATTGGTACAGATTGGTAGAGTTTTTTGGTTCAAGTTAAATATCATGTTTTACAGTGACATCTTGACAGAAACAAAGACAGTGACAGTGAAACTAAGAAAGTTGGTAGTAGTATGAAAGTTTCACTAAGGAGAAGTGTGAACATCCACGAGTTGCAGTGAAGAGAGGCATGGAAATCCACGTGTTGCAGAGTATAAAGGTCATCGATCTGTATAAAATTGCTGAAGATTTTTGGTACAGGTTGTGACATTTTGTTGGTACAGGTTGACAGTGACAGAGTGAAAATGGTAGTGATTGATTCAGTGACAGTGGCATTTTGTCTACATTTTTCATTTATATTTAAGGGAGGAAGGATGGGGCAAGAACATGTGATTGTATCCACATTTTAGTTGGACATAGAGAACCAGGGAGTTAGATATTGCTTCAGATTGGAGCCTGAGAATTAAGGGGTGGATCCTCCTTTTGGTTGGAGCCAAAGAATTGGAGAATTGTAGATTCCCTCAAGTTGGATCCTGAGAAACTAGGGGGTTGGAGCCAAAGAATTGGAAGTTGGTGCTTCCTTGAATGTAATTATTTGACATATAAAAAAATAATTATGTGGTTTTCTCTCGCATTGGGTCTCCATGTAAAATATTGGTGTAATGTTTATTGTATGGATGTGTCTATTATTGTTCATTATGCACTGATGCATGTTAATGTTTATGATGCAATAATATATTGATGATGAACCGATGAACATTGTTGAATAAGTTAAAATAATACACATTATGGTTAAAAGGATTAATAAGTGGTATGAATTATTCATTACTGATTCACCCCCCCCTCTCAGTAATCCAACATTCACTCCCTATCTCTGACACTTATGTTTTTTTAGTGGGCTTGGATAAATTTACTCTCCAAACTACACCACGTACCTAACCTAAACTTATTCGTTCACCCTAGAAAAATGAAAGATTCTAATCGATTTTAGTTACACATTTAGTTTCATTGGTTGTTCTTTACTTAGAAAGGGTGTGGATGCAACGTTGGTGATGTTCATACTGAATCCAAAAGTAATGCAAAATAAGAACACAATATAGATTATTCAAAAGAAAAATGGATGTAACGCTGCTTATGAAGAAAATTCTTTTATTTTTCAGATGAAAACAAAAAGTTTGAGTGCAAGATTTAAGACACCTTGAGATGAACTTTACAATTCTCTTTTCCAAAAAAAAATGCACACAAGAATGAAGAACTTGTACTACTAGATTATTTTCTTTTTTAATGAAAGGATACCACTACCAAATCATGATACAATGAAACTACCTAAATTCTAAGTAACTACCTATTTTCTTGCAAAGATATAAGGAAAGGGTTCAAGAAAGGAGAAACAAACCAACATGTGTACATTTTTTTCTTTTTCATTTACAAAAGAAAATAAAAACAAAGGATTACAATTTTTTTATTTTTGAAACAAGGAAAAGTAGGTAAAGAGACAGAAAGTGCTCAACAAAGGAACCTCTGAAAAATCAGTGAGTCTGGATGTTCAGAAAAAAAAAAGGCCAATATTCCAATCAACCATAAAAACTTTATACAAAATAACTCAAGAAATAATCTTTTTTCTTTTTCCGTATGAAACACTTTTAGATTTTGACAAAGAAAATCTAATCAAAGACTCGAGACAACCCATGCAAGTGATAAAATCAAGTATTGACCCAAAAAGAAAGAGTATTTTTTTTCAAAAACTCCAAATTCATACAAGTCCGTGAATGTTATCCATGCAACTCGTGGATATCCGTAGGCTGTAGAAGTGCAACACACAGATGTACTTGGTTTGTAGAAAAACAACTCATGTATGGCTAGGTAATCTTATAAAAATAAAAAAACCACTCTAAGAAAGAGGGCTTCACGATTGGTAACAACCTCTGATAGGATAAAAACTCTGAAGCTACAAAAAAAATGACAAGGAAAGCAATAAAGAGACCCTGAGAGACTAACCCAAACAAGGATTATCCCCAATATGGTCACCAATTCTGTTGATAGGATATTTCCCCTGTGATTTTGGGTTGAAATCACAACAGATCAAGACTATATAGAGAATATAGAAATCTTCCCTCTTAGACAAGCATGCAAAAATGAAAGAATAACTAGTTTACAAGGAGAATTTAGGGAAGGAAGAGGGAGAAAGGGTGCACGTTAAGTCTCTCATTTGATGTCGATCCCACTCCTTTCTCTTGACGAGGTCCAAATCCTTTGCCGGAAACAACTTGCAAAATGGAAACAATACAATAGTTTCTATGAAGGTAGTTACACGATCAAAGAGTATGCATGTCATATATTGTATTTAAAGTAAACTTAATAAGAAAAAACATACAATGAACACATGATAGAAGGGAAAACAAACTCTTCTATTAACACCAAATTAGAAAGGTAAGTTACAACATTGTCTCTCCTTTGGCACCGCCTTAAAGCTAACTATTCAAGTTCTTCTAAGAATCCCTCAAGCATCGACTCAACCACTAGTCTCTTCCTTGGATGTACCAAATAGAGATAAGGATACACCCTATATCCATATAGATAAGAAATATATGATGGAAAATGTGTTTTCAGATAAAAGGGGGTGTTTCTTAGAGGATTATAGGAAAGGGAGGCTTGCTAGATACTGGCAGCATAACATTGCACCAAGGGACTTCACCTCTCCTTATCCCTCAAGGGTTATTTTATCTCTTCCCCAAGAGGTTGGGGGAGTTGTATTTCGTTTTGTATGGACATGGGGCCATTGGGTAACAAGACCAATCGAAAAAACTACCCAAAAACACAAAATTATTTTAATTTTTATTATTTCTGAGGGCATCCATGGGTTGAAAGCTAGAGAATCATAGATGTTTGTGCTTTTCACTAGAGAAACTCATGGATATGCTCTTAAGGCATGTTTTTAAAATTATTTTGGAGAGGAAACTTGGGAAAATTTCTAGCAAGCTTTGGGAAATGGTTAGGCTATGGAACACATGCATAAGTAGGGAATTTTGTGCTATAACACACATAGGGAACCAACAAGAGGTTATGAAACTATTTAAGGACAACTTAGTTATGGAACAATATACGATTAAACAACAAGAATGTCAAGATCATAGTGAAAGGGAATTTGAAGTGGGGTATTGGGTACTTCTGAGGCTATAACCATACAAGTAGATGTTCCTCAAGAAAAAAAATAAGGACAATAAATTAGCACCCAAATATCATGGCCCTTATTAAGTTTTGCAAAGGATTGGAACTTTGGATTATAAATTAGAGTTGGATTCATCATCACATGTACATGTAGTCTTCCTTGTTTCTTGGTTAAAGAAGGTGAAACATCGAAAATGTAGAAACTACCAGTGTAAGGGGAGATGTGGTGAAATGTAGAATCTAAATTTCTAGAAATGTAGAATCTCATTTAGTAGAAATGTAGAATCAGATTTAGCAATCAATTTAGAGAATGTATACAATCTAAATTTATGATCTACCTCAACTACAACAATTTTGGAGTTGTCTTCCCTGTCAAATATTATCACAAAATCCAGAGTGAATTCCACTCTTTTCCTTGTGTTAGTATGTGTGATTTTATATATATATATATATATATATATATATATATATTATATTTACAAAGAGTTTTGAAATGTGCAAGCCATTCTCAAAACTTCCATTTCTAAGTTCCATGCTCCCTTGTCTAGAGACTTTTACTGAAGAGTCATCTCCCATGATAATGAGAGGACCTACACATGTTTTTAGATATGAAAGGACACATTTTGTCACCACCATGTGGTTTGATTCTCATGAATCAATGATCCATGCATCTGGAGAAGAATTAATTGAAATCAAAGCATGCACATTACATTGAGTTTCTGGTGCTTTTTCTTTCGGCTTCTTCTTGGTGCTTTTCAGGAATGTAATCCCCAATATTGTAATGAAAGAGGTTTTGTTCCATGAGGTTAATGTTTGATCCAAGTGGATATTGATGTCCAATCACCTATTCCAACTGGATCATCTTATCATTTTTTCAATTTGGCAGTGTTTTCCTAGTTTTTGGGTCCTAAACTTCTGGGGTCGTTTTGAGGTACTAAACATCGTTTTTAGGGATCACCATAGTCAAATTATAAATAGGATGATATTTTTATGAAATAATGTGTATTCTTCAAATAAAACTTTCCAATGGGATATCGTGCACCTAAAATGGAGATCCTATGAAAACTTTACGACCTCGAGAAGTTGATGTACTAACTTACCCCAATGGGGTCCACATGACTTTTGGCGCTTCATCTCCTAGTGTTAGGTTTTTGGATGTCTAGAGTTTTGGAATTCATGTTTATTTGAAAAAGGATTTCAGAGCCTCATTGTAATCATATTCTTGTGAATGAGCACAGTCGTCACATCTCTTCTCAGAGATAAACCACCACCATTCTAGCAATCTTGTTTTCAGTCTGCATTTTACAGTTTCACCATATTTGTTTATTGAATATAAGTCAGTTTTACTCTATCTCTACTATTGTTCCTTATTTCTCTGTGTCAATAATAATAATAATCCATCTTTATTTTGTTCTTCTTATAAAATCAGGATCATTGGTATCAAAGCAGTCTTCTCCTTGTTGTTCTTAGTGCATGTCCCTGACGAGGTCAAGGTATAAAGAGTTGGGTCTCAAGATTGTTTCTCTTGAGGAAAAAAATTCTCTCACACCAAAGAAACCTTCCATAGTGGGAGAAAATAAAGACGAAAGTACATGAGATCCTTTCAATTGTTTTCTCAAGGAATCCCTCAAGCAACAACAAAACAATATGATGGATAATTTCATGCAAATCCTTCGATGACTACCAATAGGAGACGCATCTTTCTCAAGTGGAGGCACTACCCCATTCAAGGTAAATATAAACTTTGATATTCCTATATTTGAAATTCATATGGATGTGTATGTTGTAGACAAATGGTTGAATCTGCAGAAGGGTATTTTTCTATCCATAACTTTTCGAATAGAGAAAATATTAGTTTTGTGCCCCTCAAAGTCGTTCCCAATATCAAAGATTGGTGGGAAAATTTATGTGATCAAAAGGAAAAAAAGGAACCCTAATTATTTCTAGTCTCACTCAACTGGGATTCCTTTAGGGATGCTATTAAAGAACAATACTACCTTGTTGGAATTTATGATGACTTGTATACAAAATGGACCACATTGCGGCATGAAAGGGAACAAGCAGTGCCAGAGTTCAAAAATATCTTCCATACCTTACACACCAAGTTGGGTATCAAATATTCTGAGAAAAATATGGTGCTCAATTATCCCATTGGTTTACATATATAAATCCAATAAGAAATGGATCTTCTAGAAATTTCATCCTTGGGTGTGACCTATCGATATGTTGTCAAAATCAAGTAGAAGTTTAAACAAAATACACGACAGTTTGGGTGTGGGAAAACCTCATAGCAGAGGTAGGGTAAGGGAAACCCAAACCCATAGAACAAAGGGAAGATAAATTATGGACTACGTCAGAACAACCAGTCTAAGCCGCAAGCAAAGAAGGACAATGGAAATATGAAGAAGGGTACTGGGAAGTGGTGTGACTTCTATAAGAGCCCCTGGAATAACACTGTTGATTTCCACTCAAAGAAATAATTGGTGGTTGAGGTGAAATCCTTTGAATCAGATGTAGGTTCTGACTCTAATTTAGAGCCAAAAAGTGGGAGATAGATCATTGACACAGAACCTAGTGCCACATTTTCTACCACCAAGATCCATCTCGGTGAACCTGATGAGCCAGAGGAAGGCGAGAACCTCTTTCATTCACAAATATGGCTAAAAGGAACCTCACTGCACTTCATCATTGATAATGGTAGCTAGAAGAACCTCAACTTAGTGGAGGTTGTCAAGCAACTGGCCTTGCCAACAACGTTGCACCCAAATCCCTACACCATCAGATGGATCCACCAAGGAAGTGATCTTCGTGTTAGCCAATAGTGTCACCTATCATACAACATTAAGCCCTTCAAAGATGAGGTATTATGTGATGATTCTCCCTTTGAAGTTTTTGATGTTCTTTTGGAATAACCTTATTTATGGAAATTTCATTTTTATATGATTCTAGGACTTGCAATGTTATTATTACTTTGAACAATAAATTGTATAGGATACCCTAGGTAGTCCTACCTAGTGCCATTTTCTTGATCTCTGCCAAGCAATGTAGGAAGGTCATCTCTTAGATCGGGAAGTTTGTCTTCTTCATGATTCGTTGTCAGAGTGATAAAAATATTGCATCCACATCTAGGGTCTCCATGAATGACCTCTCCATGTAGCACAAGCATGTGGATAAGGTCATGGAAGAATACAAAGGAATCTTCTCCTCACCTATTGAGGTACCTCTACATTGTCAGGTCCAACATTCAATCGATCTGACCCCCAGTGCACTGCTACCTAATGGACCAATCTATTGTCGCTCTCTGTTATAAAATGAGGAGATCAAGTATCATATCAAATAATGGATCCATAAGGGGCACATCCAACCCAAATCATCACCTTGTGGAAGCACAATCGTGATGGTGCAGAAGAAAGATGATATCTGACGAATCTGCATTGATTATCGAGCCCTAAATAAAATCACAGTTAGGAATCAATACCCAATTCCTTGAATCGACAATCTCCTTGATCAACTCAAGGGGGGGAAATAATTTAGTAACATTGATCTTAATTTTGGCTACCATCATGTCCCAATAGAGCAGATAGATGTATGGAAGACTTCCTTCAAGTCAAAAGAAGGACTTTTTGAATGGTTGGTCATGTCTTTTGGTTTGAAAAACGTCCCAACAAATTTCATAAGGATGATGGATGATATCTTGTGGTATTTCACCAATTCTTTTGTAGTGGTGTATATAGATGACATCCTCATCTACAACAAGACTTGGGTGGAACACTTGTAGCATATCTAGTAAGTTATGCACACTCTACAACAACACCAACTATATTGCAACTTAGAAAAATTCTTCTTCAGCATGGACATGGTCCAATACCTAGGCTACATTGTTGATGAGCATGGTGTGCATGTGGATCTAGCCAATATCTAGGTCATCCATGACTCTCCATCCCCAACCATTCTCATTGAGCTTCGAATATTCTTAGGCCTTGCTAATTTCTATCATAGGTTCATGTTGGGATTCTCCCATATTGTATGGGCCCTCGTCCAAGTAACCAGGGGTGGTGGTTAGGAAACCTTTGTGTAGGGCATGTCCCAACAACAATAATTTGATGATTTGAAGTAGTGCTTATGCTCAGCCCCAGTTCTTTCATTACTTGACCTGCAACAACCCTTTGAGATCGATACATATGCTTCAGACTATGTTTTGGACCTAGTTATCACTCAGCATGGCCACCCTGTGTCCTATCATTATGAGACACTATCAGATACCATTCATAAGTACCCTACTTACAACAAACAAATGTACTCCATTGTGCAATCTTTCCATTGTTGAAATATTGTAACTGCAAAGAGTATTCTATTTTATTATTGATGTATTATTCATTAGATCAATCCCTTTTGTGGATTGATCATGTTGGTCATTGTAAATGACCAAATCCCCTTTTGCAGATTGGTCAAACCCTAATTATAACATGATAAATGATAAGTCGGTCCCCATAATATATTAAAGTGGTTATAACCACCTAGAATGAGAAGTCAGCCCTGCTAGTGAAAAGACACCTCAGTTCACACCTGCCAGATTGTATAAATAAGAGAGGCCAACGCCTCATTTGTTCACTTAGTCACTTGATCATCAGAGTGAAAGTTGGAGCTACAGTTGGAGAAGAAGAGATAGAGAGAGGCACACTATGTGGGAGAGGAATTTCTGTATTGTTTGGTTTATTCTCTTGGCATTGTATTGGCTATATATATTAAGGAAGTTTTTGCTGGGTTTTCTCCCCCATGAGGGTTTCCCGGGGTAAATGATGTGTCTCTTGTAATTGTGTATTTCTCAGTGATTCTATATATGCTATGTTTATCTAGTAAATTGAAAAGAAACCTAATAATAGATTAAACCTTAACATGGTATCAAAGATAATATGAAGAGAGCATCTTTCGAAAAAAGAAGAAAAATGTCATTGTTGTCGTACATGAAAATTAGGGATTTTTATTGAAGATGATTTTCAGCCTCAAAACCATCTAGAAAGGTAAAACCCCATTTTTCACAAAGTACTAGAAGTAGCAGAAAACCAGAAGTACCAGAGTACCAGAAGTACCAGAAAACTAGAAGCACCGATCTAGAAATCCGTTGGTCAAGTTTGAGGGGTTAAACTTTTGGTTTTCAGAAATCTGACTGCACCATCTTACTCACCTCAGCTCAACGCATCTATCCCTTGGATCAGAATTTCAAAATTTGAAGTTTGAAAAATTAGGATTTTCTCATAAAACCCTAAGTTGCAGTTTCAGAATTAGTTGCAGTATTAGTTGAAGTATCAGTTGCAGTCACCCTTGAAGTTTTTAAAACTTGTTAATTATTACCACTGCTACTAGATGGTGCCACTAACTGTAAATGCTATCAAAGGTATGTACTCACATATGCTTAATTTGTTAATATTTAAAGGGTATTTGCAGAAGAAGAGATCTCTTGCCATAGATCCATAAGGATATCAAGATCCAACACATTCATAGGAATAATGAAATCCATGTTTGATTATTCTGATATGCATCTATTTTTTATGACATTATTTTGATTGCATGTTGAAGCTATGACCATCATACTAACCTTTGATCAAAATTAAAGTCAAGGTATTAAATGGATTAAAGTTGAGATCATAGATTTTACTCTCTAACCCAACCTTCTGTCAAGATAGCATATTGTATTAGTCCAATAAGATAGGTTGAAGAAAGCACTCATCATCTTGAGTGAAGGAGACTTGGAAGAAAATTAACAAATTGATTCTTGAGGACAAGTCTCCAGGTTCCAGGTTTGATTAATTAAGTTTATAAGATTCAAAGTTGTGCATGACAAGTTGTTGACTACCCCTTTACAAGTAAACACTATTTGAGATAACATTCCTTGAAAATTATTATACTTGGTAGCATGTGAGCATATTGGGATAAATGCTTAATGTAATTATTTGCCTGATACAACTAACATATCCTCTAGGAGAAACTCCTTATGTTAGTTCCAGGGTTCCATGGAGGAATGTTTGATCACAAAACTATAAGAGTGTTGACCTCATTTCATATTGTATTTCTTACTTTTGATCTTTACTTCAGACAAGCCACAAGTGATAGCTCTAAATGAGCTACTGTGATGATTATTCGTGCTATTGTTTTATCTACTATTATCAAAAGAGTATCATTCTTTCTTGTTGTTTTGTTGACCTTGTTCCATGTCACAGGTGATAACCTTGAGGAAGCTATAGTGAAGGTTGAAAAAGGAAACATATTAGATGATACATGAAGCAGACTATGTACATGACGATATACACTCATGTACCAAAGAAGATGAAGAAGAAGCTATCTTTTGAGATTCAAAGTATCCCATATGAATATTTATTGTAAGGGGTAGATGACCGAACATTAAAAAAAGAACTCACAGAAAAGTTTTTCAAAGGTTAATGAAGCCACCTTGACAGGAAGAAGAACTTGACTCTATCTTTCATATTTAGACTTGGTATTCAACACTAAGTATACCCTGTAAGATATGATAAAGTCCTTGTAGACTCAGAAGACATCAAGAGTAACCCTAATCTCATAAAGGATCAGATGAAGAGACAACTTCTAGGACCGGGAGACAGATGTCGTGAAAAGACTAGATCGTAGCTTCAAAAAATTCTAGGAGATATGAAATATCCTGGGAAGATTCTCTTAGTTTAGTAATAGATAAGGAAGCCAGTCAGAAAGACTAGGATATGGATTCTTCTATGAGACTAGAAGAGAATTCAATATTGACTTCCAAGATTGATCTATAAAGGTCGAGCATGTTGTGGATGTACAAATCTTGATGTTTGTATAAAGTATTGTCCCAACGATATGGAGAAGACTATGATGAGACACTTACTCCATTTATTGAAGAAATAGTTCCAATATTTATGAAGACAACTAGAACAACCATTATCCATATATAGTATGAGATGCAGGGGGAGAAATCCCCATATTTAAAATTGAGTGGCAGTTGGGGCATTACATTAGTTAGGTCATGGAAACATGACTACAATGAAATATAAGAGTTACCTCCATGAAATAAGAAGAGATACCTTTAGTATAAATTTATTGATCCACTCTCAATTTTAGATGAAGTTGTTTTTGTGATAGAATAAGAGGAGTCACTCACAGATTTCAGCAGTCACAGTGAGAATGAAGCAACCATTCTCAACTTCAGAGAAGATGCAGGTGCAGAGTCCTAGATTCCACAAGAAACAGTTGCAAAGAGAGAAGAGTACATAATCCCAGACAGTGAGACAGATAGTGCTTTGCAGAAAGCACATAGAGCAAGAACATGATTTTGCATATTGAGTTGCAGCTGAGCAAGTGTACCAAATTGGTACAATGGAATGAGAAAATTTGTTTTGAAGATTGAAGATAGAAAGACTCATGTCTTCCATTTGAAGGAAGCTCTATACGTGTTGAAGAAATCTCTTAGATCTTGGTATGGAAGAACTGGTAGTTTCTTGACGAGATTGGGATTTACCATGAGTAAAGTTGATTCTAACCTTTAACTCAAGGATATAAATGATGAGCCAATGATGTTACTGTGTTAAGAACCAAATATCAATATAGCATAGAAAAACCTCAGGAAAAGTACTCAAGGCCTTGAAAAAGAGATAATTTCAGATAATAAGCCTCTTCGAGGGGGCAACCTCCTTTTACCCCACTTAAATGTTCAAGTACAAGATGATTAAAATGAAAATGTCTCCTTGGTATATATAGGAGACTAGGAGGTATAATTACAACTAATGGCCTAAAGCCGACATAAATAAAATAACATTACTAATCTAAATTACAACTAATGGCCTAAAGCCAACATAAATAAAATAACATTACTAATCTAATATGTCCCAATTAAGGGGTAATGAGCCAATATTAGGGCTTAACATGCCACTCCCCTTGAGACAAGTGTTGTCCAGAACGCTTGAGTAAATCTGGATGCTTCTGTATAAAAGACTCATCTTCCCAAGTGGAATCTTCAGCCGATAGTTTCCTCCATTTAATGAGATACTCTGAAATGGATCCATTCCTCAGTTGGTGAATTCTTGTGTCAGTGATGGCTTCAGGCTCCAATATGATTTTTCCTTC
>ML786556.1:315920-343475 GCA_009831015.1 Picea engelmannii | reverse complement strand
ACCATGCACAATATATGAGAAATAATCAATAGTTATTGTTCAAGGGAAGTAATGACTTCCAAAGGTAGCTACAGCTTCCAAATGTAAAGTGAGGGATAAAAATCCAAGAGGAAGATACAATCCTCCAATATCAAGAGAGATTTGAACTCTCCATCATTTCCCCTTCCTTCCACCCAAGAATATACGAGAGATAATAAAACTTCACATTAAATTATCACCATCAACCAATCATCACATAGAACCTGATAATGCTTCTTGAGACTTCTTCAATTTCTACAATTATTCAATTCTTGGAATACTATGATCCTATAGATAATATTATTCAATTTATTCTCTGAAACTTCTCCTCCTCCCCAAAAAGAAGTTATAGAGAGAAGGGTAGACGTTGTTCAGTTCTTGTTTATTCAGAAGATCGAACTTGTATAGAATGCCCCACACATAATATTTAAAATTAGATTTTGAAAATTGCACACACGAAACTACAGTCTGTACTATTGCCAATGAAATTTGTCCCACAACATTTGGATTCTTGATGAAGACGTTATGACTGTTTTACCTAGAACACCTATTTATTGTCTAGCTTTAGGACTATTCACAAACCCTATCTTCCACAAAGTGTATCTCCATAATTGTAGCAAATCAAGAGCTGGAATTTTTACCACATGTACCTTGATATGTCTTCTTAATACCATATCAATTTCAAAATCTGAATCATTCTATAAAAAATGTTATAGGAAAAGTGGTAAGATGACCTGAAAATAACATACCTTAGAACACATCACCAAAAGACTTCATCCTCCCTTGAAATACGGCTTTCTTTACTTATGATTTCCTCTGAAATTTGACTTATGTATAAAATGAATGTATAATGATATTTTTTTATACCATTTATGTCACTTCCTTTTAACATTACGGGCGACCTGAAAAATTCTTATTTTGTAATTCTTTTCTTTAATTATCTTTAGGGCCTACATGTACTTCCTTCTTCAATTCACTTTTTCATCATCAAAAAGTTTATTTCTCCTCAACCATGAGGATCCACGTGACGTGCCACATACCACTGGAAATAGCATGATGTATAATATCCATTCATGGGTCTTGTATCTACATGTTCATTTTCCTTCATGTCCAAATAGCTTCATCAATGTTGTTGTCCAAAACCCATGACTAGGGTTGACATCAATGACAACAACCAATCTTCCAACAATATCCCCCTTTGTCATTGATGGCAACACTCATGCTCCTCCTATCATCACGATCCCAATTTCTCTCCCCCTTTGACATCAATGGAAAAGGGTAGGGCTTATCCCCCTGAGTTTAATGGCAAAAGGTAACTCTCTTCTTTAGGGATGCTCCCCCTGAACATGTGGCACTCAATAATACTTCATTCTTATTTTTGGTATTTGGGACTTTTTCTTCCTTGGAATCCTTTTCTGTGGCTTCTATCTTCTCTCTCTTCTTCATGTCTAGGATGTATATGTTGTTCGGTCTTCTTGTTGCAGTTGAAACCAATCTTCTTGAGTTATTTTCTCTGATTTTACATTTTCGGGAGTCAAACATAAGAGTGTATCCTTGATCACACATTTTACTAACACTGAGTAGATTATGATTCAAGTCTTCAACCAATTAGACATTTTTTTCTTTTACATTTTTTCTTCCAAGTTCTACTACACCTTCTCCAATTATTTTGGCAGATGAATCATCTCCAAATGAAACATTGCCACCCTTTCTCTTCAAGTTGATGAATTTGTCTTGATCCCCGGTCATGTGTGAAGAACATCCACTATCTATGTACCATTCATCTTCTTCTTTACATTCTTCAACGGTCAATGCTATTCGACAATCTTCATTGTTTGGAATCTCTTTCCTTCTCCATATTGTGGTTGGCATAGGGACATCTTCATTCATATATCTGCAATCTTGTGCTTTGTGACCAAGATAATTACATTTGTAGCATGCAATATTTTTGTATATCATTGGGGAAAATGAATTATAACTTATGTTGACAAATCCATGATTATTTCCATATYTTTCATTTACACCATTCATGTGTCTTGCATATGTTTTKCTTTCATTGATTCTRCAATTAATTGCCTTATGTCCAAAAATTTTGCAAATAYAAAAATGACCAAGAAATAAATTTTGATACCTTGGAGTAAGTGGGCTTCTTTGTGATGTAGTCCATCTAGTTTCATGATCTATTCTTCTGTAGTTTCCTTCATATTGATTGAAGCTTCTTTGATTCCTGAAGGTAGGAGGTCTTCTTGGATATTCATCTCTTTTGTAATCATTCCTTCTTTATGGTATCTTGGTCCACTTCTCATCAACTGCCTGTGTAGCTCTTTCTTCAACCTTCTTGTTGGTATTTGCATCTTATTTGTATGAAGTTTCACCAATGCATCCAAGATGTGTTAATTCTTTTGTCACTTGAGAGTTTCTTAATCTCTTCCTCAATGAGACAACTTCTTGTTCAAGTTTCTCACAATCTTCTTCTTTCTTCATCATTTGGACATTCCTTACTTCTCTTATTCTTCTTTCTTCTTCGAGTAGAGTTTTCAAGGAAATGGTTTCTTCTCTTAGTTTCTTAAAGTATTCTAATTGTTTCTTCAATCTTACAACTGTGTTTTCACAACTACCCAATTCACTTCTTAATTTTCTTTGCGTGTCTTTGAGCTTGCTATTTTCAATCTCAACATGTTTCAATTTTTTAAGATTCTCATCTTCTTGTTGAATATTTTTTTCTTCATGATTTTCTTCTTCTTCATTGGAATTTTCTTCTTTAGTGTCATTTCTTCCAATCCTTGGATGAGGACATTCAAATTCAACATGACCTACTCTTTCACAATTAAAGAAAAATAATTGAACTCTATTTTCTTCTTTGAAATCTGAGATGTTGTAATTTGCTTCAACTTCTTCTTCTTCTTCTTCTTCTTCTTCTGCTTCTTCCCTTACATAAAGGTCTTGTAGCTTTTCCCAAATCTATTTTGATGATGCACATGATCCCACCTTATATTTCACTGAATCTCGCAATCCATCCAGGATGGTATCTATTACCAATTTCTTGTTCCTTTTTGCTTCCTTCTGAGCTGTAGTCTTTGGTTTATTTAAAGCATTGTATCCTAAAGAAACTAAGAACCAAACATCTACCCCAAGATCTTTCAAGTAAGTTTCCATTATATTACTCCAGTATTCAAAATTGCTTCCATCAAATGGTGGAATCCTATTTGGAATTTTGTCTTCCATTTATTCTTAAGATCTTCCTTCCAGTGGTTAAACTGTACTGAAGGTAACCCGCTCTGATGCCAATTGTTGATACTGAGAGGGGGGTGAATTAGTATCAAGTACAATTTAAAACCTTTTTCAACTTATACTTAAACTAGTAAATTATATCCAATGAGCAATGAACAATAGTATAAGAGTTACACCAATACACCACAATACACCATGCACAATATATGGGAAATACTCAATAGTTATTGTTCAAGGGAAGTAATGACTTCCAAAGGTAGCTACATCTTCCAAATGTAAAGGGATGGATAAACCTCCAAGAGGAAGATACAATCCTCCAATATCAAGAGAGATTTGAACTCCCCATCCTTGCCCCTTCCTTCCACCCAAGAATATACGAGAGATAATAAAAGTTCACATTAAATTATTACCATCAACCAACCATCACATAGAACCTAATAATGCTTCCTGAGACTTCTTCAATTTCTACAATTATTCAATTCTTGGAATACTATGATCCTATAGATAATATTATTCAATTTATTCTATGAAACTTCTCCAAGTTTCACTCCTTGAATCGTCCCCAAAAAGAAGTTATAGGGAGAATGGTAGACCTTGTTCAATTCTGGTTTATTCAGGAGACAAAACTTGTACAGACTACCATGTGCTCAATATTTAACATCTGATTATGAAACTTGCATACAAGAAAATAAAGTCCATATTATTTCTAATGAAATTTTTCCCACGTCAATTGGATTCTCGATGAAGAAGTTATGATTGTTTTACCCAGAACACCTCTTTATTGACTAGCTTGAGGACTGGTCACAAACCCTATCTTCCACAGAGTGTATATCCATAATTATAGCGAATCAAGAGCTGAAATTTTTACCACAAGTACCTTGATATGTCTTATTAATACCATAGAAATTTAACAGTCTAAATCATTCTAGAAAAAAAGTTATAGAAAAAGTGGTAAGATGACCTGAAAATAACATACCTTAGATCACATCACCAAAAGACTTCATCCTCCCTTGAAATCCGGCCTTCTTTACTTTTGATTTCCTCTAAAATTCGACTTGTGTATCAAATGAATGTATAATGATATTTATTTATACCAGTTATGTCACTTCCTTTTAACATTAGGGTCGACCTGACAATTTCTTATTTGTAATTCTTTTCTTTAATTATCTTTAGGGCCTACATGTACTTCCTTCTTCAATTCACTTTGTCATATTCAAAAATTCATTTCTCCTCAACCATGAGGATCCACTTGATGTGCCACATACCACTAAAAACAACATGATGTATATTATCCATCCGTGGGTCTTGTATCGACATGTGCATTTTCCTTCATGTCCAAATACCTTCATCAATCTTGTGGTCCAAAACCCATGACTAGGGTTGACATCAATGACAACAACCAATCTTCCAACAATCTCCTGGTAGATAGCTCGTCAAAATTGGTTGATGCTACTCTATATAGGCATATTATTGGTTCAGTGATATGTCTGATGAGTACCAGGCTAGATATATGTTTTTTCTTGAGTCAGTATTTGGTAAAACCTAGACGTGTTCACATTGTTGTTGCAAAACATATGATGAGATACCTTAAGGGTATGTTGGATTTTGGCCTCTATTATACTAAAGACCATGAATTCAGAATGAGTGGTTACACTGATTCATATTGAGCTAGAAGTGTTTCTGATATAAAGAGCACTTCAAGATGTTGTTTCAGTCTGAGTTCAACCATGAATTCATGGCATAGTAGGGAGAAATTCAACATTGCTCTAAGCACGGTAGAAGTGGAATACATTGTTGCATGTTATGCCATTTGTGAAGCCATATGGCTTCAGATGTTGTTGACAGATCTATTTGATCTGGATATGGAAGCCACCATGATCCTATGTGATAACCAAATTTATATAAAGATGATGGAGAACCTTGCATTCCATGATGAGTCGAAGCACATAGAGATCCGATATCTCTTCATTTGTGATATGTTGCAGAGAGGATCCGTAAAAATCCAATATGTTAACATGGATGAACAAGTTGTTGATGTGTTGACTAAGCATCTATCTTGCGTAAAGTTTGAGCACTTTCGAGATAATCTTGGTATAGTTTGAAAGGACCTCCCTCGAAAGGGGCAGTAGTGTTGATATGTCAGCTTAATTACTATGTTGATGTGCCAACTTAATTGTTATGTTGATGTGACATCTTAATTGTTGTGTTGATGTGTCATCTTAATTGTTGTGTTGATGTGTCAGCTTAATTGTTGTGATGATGTGCCAACTTAATTGTTGTGATGTCAGCCTCGTGTTGTGTGGATGTGCCAGCTTAATTGTTTTGATGCCAGCTTCATGTTGATGATATTCCAGCCTTGTGTTGTGTTGATGTGTCAGGCTAGTGTTGTGATGTCAGCCTCATGTTGATGCCATGCTAGCCTCATGTTGTGATGATGTGCCAACATTGTGTTGTGATGATGTGCCAGCCTCGTGTTATGATTCCAATCTCGTGCTAAAGACTCTCAACCCATTGCTAATGTTGATGACGCTCCAACCTTTGTGTTGTGTTGTTGTTGTTATTGATGATGATGATGTATTAGTTTTATACTAATCCATGTTGACGCAGATGTTGATGATGCCACTTCAACTTCTTATTGAAGATCATGATGATGATGATGATACTTCAACTTCTTGCTGAATATGATGTTGATGATGCCACTCTAGATTCTTGTTGAATATGATGATGATGATGTTACTTCATCTTCTTGTTGAATATGATGTTGATGATGCCACTCCATCTTCTTTCCGAAGATGATGATGATGATGTTATTTTAGATTTAATGTTGAAGATGATGATGTTACTTTAGCCTCATGCTAAATATGTTGATGATATTACTTTAGCCTCATGCTAAAGAAGATGATGATGCTACTCCAGCTCCCTGTTGTGAATGATGATATTGAGAAACAAAACTTTCGATGATTTATAGATATGCTAGTCAATGTTCCAAGATGTTATTGATGATGTTTCCCTCTCTCTCTTCGATGTTGTTGTAGAATACCCTTGTTGTTAAGGGGGAGTGTTGAAATATTGTAACTACAAAGAGTATTATATTTTATTATTGATGTATTATTCATTAGATCAATCCCCTTTTGTGGATTGATCATGCTGGGCATTGTAAATGAACAAATCCCCTTTTACAGATTGGTCAAACCCTAATTGTAACATGATAAATGAGAAGTCGGCCCTGCCAGTGAAAAGACACCTCAATTCACACCTGCCAGATTGTATAAATAAGAGAGGCCAGTGCCTCATTTGTTCACTCATTCACTTGATCATCAGAGTGCAAGGTTGGATTTGCAGTTGGAGAAGAAGAGAGAGAGAGAGGCACACTACCTGGGAGAGGAATTTTTGTATTTTTTGGTTTATTTTCTTGGCATTGTATTGGCTATCTATATTAAGGAATTTTTTGTTGGGTTTTCTCCCCCATGAGGGTTTCCCAGGATAAATGATATGTCTCTTGTGATTTTGTATTTCTCAGTGATCCTATCTATGCTATGGTTATCAAGTATATTGAAAAGAAACCTAATAATAGCTTAAACCTTAACATTCGACAGTGGAGGAATTGCATTCTTGGGAGGGAGACATTTATCCACATTGATCATAATCCAACACAGTTTATGTAGACACAAGGAAAAATTCAAAATGACCTCCATCATAAGTGGTCCACATACTTGAAACAATTACACCTCAACATCATGTATAAGACATGCAGTATTAACTGGGTCATTGATTGCCACAACCGAACTCCAGTCATGACACTCACCACAGTGGAGACTCTTGCAGCCATGAGACCTATGGATGGCCCCACCTCTATGAGAAATATTTTGACTTCACCACCACCTACCATATGTTTGGTGCCAACACAGTTGTCGCTAATTTCCATATTCAGGAAGGGATATTGTGCCATCTGGGACATCTCTACGTTCCATCAAGTGAGAAAGAGAAGATGATTTATGAATCCCACTACAGTCGGGTGGAAGGACATTTCGGTGTCTAAAATATAGTGGGAGTGTTGTAGAAACATTTTTACTGGCCTAAACTTCGACATGATGTCAGCAAGTATATTAGGTTTTGCACTTCCTACCTATTACAAAAATGGCCACTAAGAAACAAGGCTTCTACACCCCTCTACCTATTCCTGACCAGCCCTGGGAATCCATATCAATGGACTACATGTCAGGCCTTTTGTCCACCAAGTGGGGAAATGACTGTGTTTGTGTGGTTCATGATTGTTTTTCCAAGATGGTGATTTTGGCCACCTACAAGAAGAGAATCACAATGGAGGCCACTACCAAGATCTTCTTTGAATGAGTGTGGGTACATTTTGGGATCCCAAAAACCATTATCTCATATCGGGACAGTCTTTTCCTCAAGAAATTATGGTTGAGCCTCTAGTCAATGTTGGACACCAAGATCACCAAATCCACTTCCTTCCACCCCCAGATGGATGGCCAAAATGAGTTTTTCAATAGAATGATTGTGCATATCATGTGCATGTAAAATTTCAATCACCCCTACACATGGGATGAGATTCTTCCCTATATTCATAACAACTACAAAATATCCATATGTAGCTCAACCGACCACAACCCCTTTCAGGTGGGATTGGGATTTCAACCATTGGGTCCCATGAATGTTTCCCTACCCCTTGCGACCACCTAGGAAGACTCGTCCCATGCTCCAAATGAATCTAAAAAGGAAACCTGTTTCATTGAACATATATAGCACATATTTCAATAGGTTCAAGATATTTTACAAAAGTCCAATGCTAAGTACAAGTACAAGTAGCGCCATGATCAACATCAGGTGCCACACAAGTTTTAGGTGGGATACCAATTTTGGTTTCACTTGTAGAAATAATGCATTACAGGGCCCCATAGAAATCTTTGTCCACCCCATTATGGACCTTACACCATCACCAAGGTTGTGGGAGATAATGCTTTTGATCTCAACATTCCTCCCTTCCTTGGTTTTCCCCCAGTGTTTAATATGGATCTCCTTCGGCCATATTTTCCACCATTATTGAACACCTTAGAGATAGAAGAATAGTTGAAACCAATAGAGATCAAACTTGACAGTATGGAAAAATAATACACTTATCATATCGTGGAAACACGGGTCAATGGAACTCGCTAGCAGAGGATCTAGATTTATCGGGTTATCAAAGCAGGGCAACTCATGCACCAAGGAAAGTGGGTCACTCGGGGCCAAATTCAGTGGAAGTTTCCTCATCTCATGGGGGAAATAAAACCAATGGAGACAATTTTTTCTTAAGGGTGGAGGATTTATCCAAGTGGATAACGGTGGCCCCCCACCTATTTCCAACTGGCTCATTTTGGCAGTTTTTCAATTTGGCAATTTTTTCCTAGTTTTCAGGTCCTAAAATTATGGGGCCATTTTGCGGCCCTAAAAAACATTTTTATGGATTTTCATAGTCAAACTATAAGTATAATTAGAGTTTTAAGTCATAATTTGTATTCATCTGATAGACCTTTCCAATGGGATAGCATGCTCCTAAAATAGAGATTGTATGCAAAAGTTACGACCCTAGGAAGTTGATGTACTAACTTACCAAAACGAGGCCCACATGACTTTTGGTGCTTCATCTCCTAGGGTTAGGTTTTTGGATGTATAGGCATTTTTAATTCATGTTTATTGTAAAAAGGATTTCAGAGCCACATTGTAATCATCTTCTTATGAATGAGTGCAACTGTCACATCTCTTCTTAGATACAAGTTGTCACCATTCTAGAAAGCTTCTTTTCAATCTACGTTTTACAGTTTCAACATATTTATTTATTGAATATGTTATCACTCTATAATTTTCCTTGGTTGTGGAAGGAAAACCTAGAGGTAACCACAAACCAACTTGTAGATTGGAAGTTATCCCTTCCAACCCAGAGAGGGCTCTCTCTGATAACTCATCCACAAGAAACACTGGTTATTTAATAAACACAATGGCTAGATATTCAATTGAGTGAGGTTTTTGGAATATGGTGGTAGGGTTGAGTGAAACACCCATTGGGAATGGATTCATAATAATGAGATGTCAAATCAAAGCTTTAAAAACTGTTTAATATGAATTAAGGAACTTCAAATTCTAGGTAGCTAGTAATCTGTTAGTCATCATAACTATTATAGTATGGTGGTGATAATAAAGCAACACATCAATTATAATAGAGAACTTGTCAGTGGATGAATTATGTTACAATATCAAAATATTAATGCAGGGGTTTAAATGTGAGATAAAGAGAATCAACGGTGAATTATCTATCTGTAATTATCCATTCAAAATATAATAATAAACATAATCATAAACAAGATAGAAAACATTCACAAAGAAAACACATTCCAGATTACCAACACAAGAATCTATGAGACAAAATGTCCAAGAATCTATGCTCAAAATGTTTTCATTAACACAAAAACATATACAACATCCAAAGAGTCTTTTTCCTAAGTCTTGAACCTATTCACCCTCATTTCCCTCACCATATATAGAATTACATTACCTTCTAACTCAATAGATTTGAAATTTTTAGGGTTTCTCATTCTAAAAGGAGTTACAACCGATTACAACTGATTACTAACTAATTGCTAACTAATTTCCATGGACTCCTATATTTTAGGGTTTAAATTCTTGACTAACTCATACAACCATAACATATTTCAATTACAAATATTTAATGTAAAATTAGTTTAGCTTTCGATCATGATGATGAATTGACAAACTTATCACATATGCCAGTTGAATATGCTTTGACATGAGTTGATTGTGTGATTTTGCAGTGACCATGAGACTTGCTGAGAAATATCTTTTTCAATAGTGTTGCAGCAAATTTGGTAAAGTTTTTTTGAAATCCATGTTCCTGATTGATGATGTTGTAAAATTTCTCCAGGATGGATCTAGCATATCCAAAATTGAGCAGACCTCACAAAAACAAAAACATGATATATCTTGCATATTACCAAGTCATTCCACTACCACTTGAGCCAACAAATCCTAATTCTTCTTTGTAGTTTGTTCCTTCCTCAACCTATCCTTTTTCTGTAATTTTTTATTTTGCATGTATAATATTATTACTTTTTTATGTAGGGGAGAATATCTCTTGACCATCCTCTTGTTTTTTTCCAAGGCTCCTTCACACAAATCCAAGTGTTCTACTATCTTTCTTTTCATTTGTATGTTTTCTTCCCTTAGTTGTACAATCATATCCTGAGCTTATTTTAACTATTTCCTTAGTCTCTTAACTATCATGTTATCTTCTTTTGAAGGATATTGATCTTCAATAACTTATTTAGCAACACACTAAACATGTACCTCAGATATCGTCTCTTCATCATGAGTTTGTCTCCTTTCTATTGATTTGGTCATAGGTCTTCTAGGATTTTATTTTTCAAGTACTTATAGACTAAACAACATTTTTTACCTGGTGAAGGATGGATTTCAACAATATCCTCAATTTCATGACATGGTGAAGCTTCATCAATAGGGATTAGTTTCTTCATAGATGACCTAGTTAGGGGTCTCTTGGGTTTTTCCATTTCTGTTGCTTCAGGAGTGAAAATGAGTTTTTTCCTTTTCATCTTGCTTCTCTTATCATTAGGGGTTTCTTCAATGTTTGCAATTATCTTTATACCCTATTCCAATGGTTCTTTAACCTTTCCCTTGGATCCTTTTCTAAGAGACATTTTGGTTGTAGTCTCAAGGGTTTCAATTACAACAGGTTGTTATTCTTTGTCTTTTCCTATTTTCATTTTCAAACTGCTAGAAGCTTCTTTATCATTTGTGGAAGGGGTACTTCCCTTAGATGGTGGATAATTAATGGATTCTTCAAAAAACCCATTGTAGAAAAAAAGGAATTCCATTCTCCATTTTATTTCTTAAACTCCTAAAGGACTAAAAGTTAGATAAGACTAAAATGAAAGAGACTGTGTTCAACTTGCTTAGACTTTGCTTGTACTTTGTCAACCATATTTCCCAATCTTATAGAAAGATAATATGGAATATTTAGAGATTTATTACCTATGAAATGCATGCGTAGTATTATATGGTATAGGTACACCATGTTGAAACTCCCCTCACAAGTGAAATATATATGGATTACTCGCAACATATTGTCATAGTGTTCTAGCATATAGTTCCTTGGCACTCCTTTTGAAAGGTTTCCATTGTGATATTTTGTCTTAAAATAATCATTACAGTGTGAAGAATATAGAGCCATCCCCTTGAACCATATTTCACCTTGCAAGGGCATTTCTGTAGTTGTTTTAATTGTCTTCTCTGTGACTTGAAATTCCAGTGATCCAACTATTGTTTTGACTCCATCAAAGTTCATAGAAAATTGTTTAGCTATCTCCATGTGACCTCCTTGCATATTTTCATAGAAGGTGAGGCATCCTACTATTTGAAAATATTCTATGAACATGGGATTTGAATCCAACAATTGTAGAACCTAGGGTTCGAACCTCACTATATCACCTCCCTTGTATGTCTTCTTCCTTTGCTTATCATGCTTGTCACGTTCCATGGTTGTTTGTGGAGAGTGATATGATGATGGTGAGCGTACGAGATAGAAATATTTAAACACCGTGTAAGAAATCATAGAGAGTAAGGGTTTATTTAAGAGATAGGATTTATCAACAAGGAATTTCGCAGTAAACTAGACAGAAATTTCATAGCAAACTGGATCTTGAACAATGAACAAGAGTTTAGCAACAAACATGGATAGAAAAGTTTTGATAGCATAGGGTTAAAGAAACTGAGAGATATGTAACAAAAAAAAAAGCTTCAAGGGTGTCCAAGGATGATACAAGGATTTAGCATTTCGTATCATATTGGACTTTCACAACAAACATATAGTTTTGCAACAAATTGTACTTTGGCAACAAATTTTAGTTTCGCAACAAACCAAAGTTTTGATGATTTTTAAAAGGAAACAAAACATAACCATATAAACCTGACTTACAAGGATAACAATGACTCCCATGATTTTTGAATCATTATGGAGATAGGGTATTTTTGTAGTGATTTTACATTGATAGTTATTCATTATGAAATTCTAGGGGGTTATGCGACAAAATTTAAATTGATTGCTTACAAGTCCCTTAAAGGTACAATTTGTATTAGAGGGCCTAAGTGACCTTTTGTACATGTGATATCATACTCCCATGAGTCTCTAAATACATGATGTAATAAATTTAAGACTCAACTTCTTCAAATGATGACAAAGGAATATGGGGTGCCTTTGTTGCACCCAAGGATTGTGATGGAGCCCACGGGGCGATGAGAGCCGCGACTGATGCGATGGGAGCACGTGTTGTTCTGACATGGAGGCAAGGAGGGTGGCCATTATTTCACGGCCATGGTATCTCGAGTGTGGTTCCAGATTCCACAAGTGATCCTGAGATATCCATACGCAGTTATGGACTATAGGCATGATCTAGACATGGTGTTGGCTCCTGTGGAGGACTCAGACTGACAAGGTATCTGTTTTATTATGATGTTTTGTGATTTCTATAGTTAACATTGACTATATATGTATATGATTGCTGACACCATCTATGGTGTTTTTTTGTAGATGTGGGACCTGTAGGATGAGAGGAAGAGGTCATTGGGGAGCGGGCTCACCAGGGGCCAAATCGATAGGAGCTGGTAGAGCCGAGGGCTGGATAGAGGCAGTGAAAAGATGACATTGGTGTTTGACTCATGAGAGAGCCAAAGGAAGAGGTCGGAGTGATGTTGGAGGATCTGTGTCAATGTTTCAAGTGGGTTCTATAGGGTGTGCATGAGGGTATGTGGGCCCACATATAGGAAAAGGAGGTCTTGGAGCAATGCATGAGAGTACCAGTAGAGTGGAAGAGCCTCATCCATCGAGAAAAAGTGGTGGGGGAAATGATGACTGGTCAGCTACCTCTTGGACCGAGAGGGCCTCCAACTGGTGGGATGCCTCTAGCTGATGGAGGACCTAGGGGGGGATCTTTGTGGGCACCTTGAGTGCTGATATGTGTATGTATGGGCTTGGGAGCCTGATTTTGTATAGGGTACTTGATACCCATTTTTGTACTCATATCGGTGGGGGTATTCATGGGCCTACGAGCAA
Organism: Picea engelmannii; assembly: GCA_009831015.1. Lineage (NCBI taxonomy): Eukaryota > Viridiplantae > Streptophyta > Pinopsida > Pinales > Pinaceae > Picea > Picea engelmannii. The sequence goes on along the minus strand of ML786556.1, from coordinate 330,082 downwards.
TTGTACATGTATAATATTTGTAAACACTTATGACCTTCGATGATATATATGGATGGATATATTTTGATCACGTGTGGATTTTTGTGTTATACTTTTATGTATGATGTCTTTTCTATGTGTTTTTACAAATGTATGATGCTATGTATATGATGTTGTTTAATGTGATAAATGCCAATATAATACTAAGTTATCCATGTGATATTCTACTTTCTTGAGTTGTCTTGGAATATGTGTAAATGTGATGGAATCAAAGTTGCGAGATATGAGTCTAACTTGTAGGTATTTGCGAAAGAGGCAAGGATCGTGAACATGATATGCATTGTTGAGTTGTTGGATGAAAATTTGGGAATCTAATAGAATTCTAAGGTGATGAATGTGGCGGTGACTAGCCTCAATGCAGAGATGAATGACGATGTCATATTTGTCTTGGTTGTTGGTGGTAGAGCCCAAACATATGCGAATAGAGTGGAGTAGTATATGTGAGGGGGTATAGAAGGCCCAAATGGTCGAAGTGAGATTTTGGGTCCAGCGGCTGCACCGTTAGTGTAACCGATGTGGTATGCTAATGGATGATGCATCTATCAATAACAAGGATGATAGATCAGACACGAGGAGTGGTGGAGATAAAGAATACTAAAAAACTCCACAAATGTGTATAAAGAAAAACCTAAGGTAGATATGTTGGCATGTTTACAGGCAGGTGTTCTTGTCATTGATGGCAAGATCAGAGTATGCAGTGATGTAAAAATAGGGACAATGTAAGCTCAGGAGGATAAGTGCAGAGGTGCACACAGAGTGGAAGAGTGTACTTGTTCATTTGATGGAAAACATGCAGGCAAGGAAGATCAGGGATAAGTTGATCCAACTCCATTTCATAGTTTCGGATACCGGGAGGTGGAGGTGTTAAGGACACTCACGACAAATCCCGAAGTCACGAAATGTCGAATCGTCAAAATGCGAAACGACAAAATACCATACCGTTGATCTGACTCTATTTCGAAGTTTCGGATACTGGGATTTGAAGTGTCGAAACACTTCACCATAGGAGTCCTAGAATTACGAAATGTGAAACGCTGAAATCCTGAAAGAAGGAGACAGTTCCAGATACCGGGAGTTGAAGCGTCGAAGCACTTCACCACAGGAGTCTCGGAATCATGAAATGAAAAATGCTGAAATCCTGAAAGCAGGAGACAATTTCAGATACTGGGAGTTGAAGTGTCGAAAAAATTCACCAGTGGAGTCCCAGAATCGTGAAATTCAAAATGCCAAAATCCTGAAAGCAGGAGACAGTTCCGGATACCGGGAGTGGAAGTGTCGAAACACTTCACCACAGGAGTCCCGAAATCGCGAAATACGAAACGTCGAAATCCTGAAAGCAGGAGGACAACTTCAGATACCAGGAGTTGGAAGATTCGAGACTCTTCATCATCAGTTGTCCTGGAATCTTGAAATGCAACACGTCAAAGATCCCAAAACAGGCACATGAACCAGAGTTTCGGATATCAGAAGTTGGAAGATTCAAGAGTCAAGACTCTTCAACACAAGATTCCTGAAGTGTCGAAACGCAAAATTGTGAAATGCAGTTTTGAATAAGGATGTGGTCATAGCTGGTAGTCACATTGTCGAAGAGTTGTAGAGAAAATCTCGAAGAGTTAAGATACGTTTTTGGAGTTTCGGGGATCGTGAATTGGAGAGTCAAGATGCCTTGCAAGAGGAATTTGTGACATGCAAAATCACGAAGTGGCGAAAAGAAAAATGATGAAATGATCGAAGCTATTCCAGCTAAGCTCCTTGTTTTTCAGAGTTTCAGGGATCACGACATGTAGCGTTATGATAACTCTTCACCACAGGAAAGTCGAAATGCCGAATTGCGAAATGGAAAAATAAGCGCAAGACCCATCACTTATGATCCAATGGTGCAGGTTAAGCAGGAATATGATCGAAGGGATATTGTTTCTCTTCACATTTAATTTATCAGTTGCGATTCAATTGCTGATGCATTTTCATTGAGTTTCACAGTGTAACTGCGAAAAACGACTGATGGTTTCGGTCAGAGGACTCAAAGAGACTTCAGGGTGATTTCCAAAGAAGATGAAGAGTCTTGAGGCATCTTCTAGTGGCATGAATATTGTTCATAGAAGCTATTGACATATGTAAGATGGTTGAAGCCTATAACTGCAACAGAGAGGATGAGATCAACTATGATAGAGAAGACGAAGAGACTCGACTACCGGAGAGGCTAAGGAATCTCAACATAACACCCAGTGATGATGGACACGTGGGTTTAACAACCAGAGAAGCTGAAGAGTTGAATGGTGATCAGGCAGAGCACTCGAGATGAAAAGTATGAAAAAACATTGTGGAGAGAGCATGCAGAAGATGCACAGGGACTATAAGAATGTAGAACAAAGAAGAGACAAGTGTTTTTGTTGTTGTCGAGGGTGATTCAAGCATGAAGAAGGAGGAGTGTGCAGCAGCTGAAATACAAAGAAGAGGAATGGTGCATGGAGTGCACATGGCGCACAGATCATAAAAGGCAGAAGCATAGAAAGCTCAAGGGATGTGTGCAACAATATAGTGAGACAGTAAAGGAAGGATGAGGTGCTCTTGTAGAGAAAAACAAAATATTAGATGGCGCAAGAAGATGCAGATAGAGAGACACTGATACAAGAGAGCAGAGTAGCATGGCAGAACAGTGATAAGCCTAGTAAGCCAATGATTAATATTCTATCACTGTGATAAACTTATATATAGAAAAATTTATATTTAAGGGTGGAAGGGAGATGCTAGGGAGGACTGTTGTCCTCATAGGTTCAAGTGGGTGCTTGAACATAGGGAGTTGCAGCTTCCATCTGGTTGCATCCAAAGAAACCAGGGTGGCAGGGTGGTGCAAGGGAGAACTGTAGTTATCTATTTTTATAGGTTGGTGCCTATGTGACTGGAAGTTGGTTCTTCCATCCAGTTGGTGTTGGAACACTTAGGGAGTTGTTGCTTCCTTCTAGTGGGTGCTAGAGAAACACAGGGAGTTGGTGCTTCCTTCTAGTGGGTGCTAGAGAATCCGGAGAGTTGGTGCTCTCAGCAAGTAGCATCTTGCAAAACAGAGGTTGTAGCCTCATTATGAGTTGGTTCTCATAAGTATGATAATGTACAGAATGTAAAGAATACTTATCATATAGAGAAGAAGAGGTTTTTTCCCTTTATGGGTTTCCTCAGGAAATATCTGTCTCTGTGTATCTCATATGTGTGAATGATGTTGAATGTTCTATTGCTTACTTCCCTGCATTATTGTGATTGTCATTGAGTGCTCTGTAAAGAATTTAAATTAAGAATATTTGTTTAAGCATGGTGACAACTGATTCACCCCCCCCCTCTCAGTTGTCCAACAAGAGAAACTCTAAAAATGCTTAGGTGTAAAACTTCTTTAGGTACAACCCATTGACAGGTTCTTTGAGAGGGTATCCTTTGGGAGAGGCTGATATGTAGGCACCTTTAGTGAGGCAATGTTGGATGATGTAGGGTCCATGCCATAATGACTTGAATTTCCCATGGTCGAGAGTATCGTGGGCGACATCGTAGGCTAACACGAGATCACCTTTGTGGAATGAGAGAAGGTTGACATGGCGGTGTTACACATCAAAATTTCTCACTTCAATGATGACCCATTGTCATCATTACAAGTGTCACAAACATCATACTTCCATATTTCCTATGTCGTTTCTCTAACGACATCACAGGAACACTTAAGACACCTTCAAAGACTGGTTTAAGAAGGATAAATCATCTGATGAGGAGTACAAAGAATTTTCCATGGAAAATACCACTTAAAAATTATTTTTGAAGGGCAACGCTCCCCTACCCACTGTAAGGGAGTGCCAACACTCCCTAACCCTCTTTGGGGGAGCGTTGCAACACTCAGGACACCATTTTGGGGGAGGGTTGGCTTTTTTTTTGAAGGAATTTTGGGCAGCGCTCCCCTTCCCATTGTCAAGGAGTGCCAATTCTCTATACCATTCTTTGGGGGAGAATTGCAATCCTCTGTGCACCCTTTTGGGGGAGCACTATCCTATTTTAGAAAATTTTGGGTTGTTGAGGAAAATCAGGGATAAATCCCCCTCATCTCTGGAAATTAGTTGGATTCGAATTTGAGGTCAAGGCTGGATCTTAGAGAGGATCCACAACTGAAGGAGAAATATCCTCAACCTATCCCAAGAATATCTAAGGTAGCTGGGTCTCTCTAAGATTATATAAGGAGGCCTTCTCATGGTATAAGATGGCATTTTATAGGCATCAAACTTATGATCTCATAGGGGATATTTATCAGTGAAAGTTACAGTCATTCTGATCGTGGAACTTTTGAGCAAGGGTATGGACAAATAGAGATTAGTGAAGTTGTTGCATATACATCTATGGTTGTAAGCACTTTTCTTTGTTTTCATTAATATATATTTTTTCTTGGCCTGTTTCCTTCAAATTTGTGTATGTTTCATGAATTTTTTTATTTTTGATAGATCTATTTCGAAACTAATCATGGTAGGAATAGGAAGTATGTTTCGTTGTTGCTACTAATTGTATTGCAAGACCTTCTAAACAACTTGGAGGTCAAGATCATCCTAGATCGAGCAAGGAAAAACATCGGTAAAGGTATTTTCCTTTATTTCTTCTTCTTCATTGAACATTTTATCTTCATGAAAAGGAATTTTAGTGTCCACATTAGCACCTTTCTGTCTTGGTTATAGGGGTCTAGTATCCAAGAGGAAATCCACTTGTCCACAAGGGGATTTTCCTGTAATAGAAATTGGTGACTCCTCTAGGGAAGGATCCCTATTTGTCTTTCCTCGGTTTTTCCCTGCCCTTTTACCACCTTTCAAATCACTTTTATTGGTTTTTCATCATCCATTTGCCTTCTCCTACCTTCATGAGAAATTTCACCAATTTTTGTGCATTCTGGGTGAGTTTTTCTTCTTTTTTTTTACTGTTTTTTGAATTTATGGGTGGCTCAACGCCCCCCTATAGTCAATTCCAGAGCACCAACACTCCCCTATAGTTTCTTAAGGATAATTTCAAAACTCTGTGCACCCTTCTGGGGGAGCGCTAGTCTCTTTTTTTAGAGTTTTTGCCTTCTTTTGCTCAGTCTTTTGCATCCTGTTTTGCAAAGATCTTTACCCAGAGTCTGTGGTTGGTTTTTGAAGTTGTTTGGATAAGTTTTTGACGTTTTTTTATTCTTGTAACTCTCTTTTGTCTTGATTGGAGATTGAAACCTCTTTCAGAAATATGAAATTGCCTTTTCTAGCTGCATTTTTGTAGGGACAGTTTTGAGTGATTTCTCTTTCTCCCTATCATTTCTTGGATTCTTATCTAAATTTTATTTTATTCCTTGAATGATTGATTGTTTTTTGAATACTTGATGGTTTTCTTTCTTGTTAGAACAATTTTCTACTTTTTTTCTTTCATACCTCATTGCCTTGAGTGCATGTTTTGTTTGTATTCCTTTTGCTTCCTGTCTTTTGCATCTGCATATGACACTTTCTCCTGATTGAAAGTAGTGGAGAATTGAAGGTTTTATATTTACTTTCTGTATACATCATAATCAAAGAAAGAAGATAAATTCATTTTTTCTTTTGGGTAGTGAAACTAGCTTGCATTTGAAGTAGCGGAATTGCATGGTTTTTGGCTTTTTTGGGACATTGTGCATCTAGAATGATGAATGTTTTCTCTTTCTCGTAGCATAGCTTTCATTGAAATGAAAATATTCCATCTTCATCTCTTTGCATAGATTTTGAGTCGGTCAAAACACCATATTGTCCACACCATTTTCCTTTTGAGTAACAACAACCTTAAAAATCAAGTGCTAAACTAAAATTGATTATACATGTTTACATTTTCTAGTAGCAAACCTACATTAGATTAGTTGTAGGGATTTGGAATAGGTGTGAAAGATAAATTTCCAAAGCTGCAAACAAACATAGAATCTTGTGTTAGGGAGAAATGAAATCCAATTGCTACATTTTGTCTTGGGAATCCCTTCTCACACAAGGGTAAAACCTAAGGTCACATTAAGACTCACAGAGTTACTCACCCTGCTTTGTTGGTCTTGGTGTAGAGATTGTTCGTATTGTGGGGGTCGCCTGAAGGTATACCCACAATGATGAGTGGAAGCCTTTCAAGTTGATTTTGGGCTAGATACCATGCCCTTGCATGTGGATCAGATTGTTGACTATTTCCCTAGGCATCACTATTGTAGTTGGTAACCTTATTGGCCTATCTCTCTAGGGTCGTTACACAAGGTGAATGTGGAGGGGAAAGTCTTTACGGTACTTGGAATCGATGTTGGACAGACTCACTCAAGCTCCTTGGAGGGTATACCCATGATTATGTGTGGGCGCTTGCACCAGGGTGTAAGTCCGTTAAGCATTTAATCAACGTAACTTTTCCACCCACTCTATCTTAGCCCCTTCTTACTTTTTTCCCGCGACATTGGATTTCATCACTAACTAGTGTGCTCATTGTGAGAAGGTTTTGTTTGCTTTCTTGCTTACTGTATTTTTAGCGTGTGCTATTTGTTCTCCCTAGTAGAATCTAGGTTGGATCTTTATTTTTATGGTGTCAGTTCCCAGAATGACCAATGAAGGAACCCCTTTGCTAGGGGAACCCTTTGTTTTTCCTTCTTATGGAAACATTGGTCCTCTTTACATTGCTAATTTGAGCCTTCCAGGTCTCATAATTGGGTTACCAATATGGTTTTTTTCCACTCCGGTGATCTCGAATGCAAGTGCTTCAGATGTAACCACACCACTGACACATCAACCTCATGTCAAAATTTCTCCTTCTTCACCCGATAGATCTCCTTCCATTTATCCTTCTTCACCTAGTGAAATCTCTAAAGAAAATAGCCAGGTTGATAAGAAGAAGAAGAAAGGAAAAGAGAAGAAGAAGAACTAGAAAGGGACCAAGCCTCCAACTACATCAAATGTTGGATCCAAGAAACCAGATACTGTTAATCGTGCTGGGAGTGTTGGTGAGGTTGACAAGATTAAAAAAAAGAATATGAAACCCAAATTCCATTGCAGTGTTTGTAATGGTGACCACTTTCTCAGGGATTTCCCTGGTCTTCTCAAGGTATTAGAAATGTGGTATTCCACGTCATCAACCCCTGCTAGACATGTTGGTGATGCCCCATCAACTAGTGACGTTAAGGTTGGTAAGAAGAAGACAACTGTCAAATTTCCTTGTATGCTATGCGAAGGTGATCATTATTCTCACCTTTTTCCTCATATGGACGAGGCTTATTATCTTTTGGAAAAGATTCAACTTCCAACTGGTTATCATAATATTTCCCCCAACCCTTGGTTACTTGATGGAATGGTCAATCCGGTTCCATTGCCGGTCAGTCTGGTTGATCAGGTGGTCAATCTAGTTTTATCCTCGGTTGAACCACTAACCAATGTAGTTGATCTAGTTCCATCATTGATCAGCCCCACTTTTCATCTAAAAAGTGAAACCCAAGTGACTGATCCAGTCCCATCATTAGTCAGTCCCACGCTTCATCTGAAGAGTGCCAACATGGTCAATCCCACTCCTCCTCTAATGAGTGCCAAAGTGGTTGCTCCAGTCCCTTCATTGGTCAGTCTGGTTGATCATGTCATCAATCTCATCACGTCCTTAGTTGAACCAGTTGAAAAAGTGGTTGATTTGATCCCATCTTTGGTCAATCCCTCTCTCTCGTTAGAGAGTGAAATCCAAGTGGTCGATTTGTTTCCACTTGTCAACTCCATTCTCCCCTTGGAGATTTAAACCCAAGTGATCAATTTGATTTCGTTATCCATCAATCCTACTCTCCCCCTAGAGAGTCAACTTTCTTTTGCCCACATTTTTCTCATTGATACAAAATCTACCATGATGGAGGGAATTCCTCTTTATCGCACGAAACCCCCTCCAAGTAATGAGGCCATCCTTTTTGATTGGGGTGTGCTCACTGGACCTCATCTTGCCTCTCACATTCCTTTCAAGATTATAGTACAGGTTTGTGGTCGGGACGTTCCTCATGCATTGATAGATGAAGGTTCGTTCGTTAGTATTTTGTCCTCTATTGCTTGGAAAGCTTTGGGTTATCCTGAGCTTGTCCCGGTTACCCAGACTTTGTTTGATTTTAATAGAAGAATTAGTCACCCTTTAGGGATCCTTCCTTAGTTTCCCGTAACTTTGGGAGGGAAAACTGTCTTTATTGATGTTATGGTAGTCTAGGACCTCTTGGATTTAGATTTACTCCTTAGGCGAGATTATGTCTATGCCATGAAAGTTATTGTGTCCACTCTTTTTCGTGTGATATCTTTCCCGCACGATGGAAGAATGGTGACTATTGATCAAATTTCATTTGTTATCCCTCACTTGATTACCAACCCAATGACCTCCCTAAATGGTTCTTATATGCAATCAGTATCACCCCTACCATAGGTCAGTTATGTGGCATTGTCTCCCATGACTTCAACTTCCGATGACTTGGATCTGATAGTTGACATGGTGATCTCTTCGGCAGGGCTATTGGATCTTGATATCCTTACCCCTATCGTGGCCCTCGACATGTGTTTCTTCCAAAGTATTCTTCTTCCATCCAGTGAAGATCTCTTGGAAGCCATGAACGAGTTTTGTCCCTTGACATGGTGTCCTTCCAGAGAGTTATCCTCTTGGAAGCCATGATAAAGAAGAGTCCACAAGCATAGTTTCTCTTCTCTATGGAAATCTTGTTAAAAAATGAAATAGAGGCCACGAGCATAATTTTCCTCTCTGTAGCAAGCTTGTTAAAAAATGAAACAGAGGTCTTGTGCATAGTTTTCCTTTCTACAGCAAGCTCATTAAAAAATGAAACAAAAATCTTGGAATTGAACCTGGAGCCTTGAGCATATTTATTTTCTTGTAATAATCTCATTAAAAAATGAAACAGTCACCTCTCCTATTAGGTCGAGTCTTTCGCCAGATCTCATAGATTTCGAGATAGATCTTTCGTTAGGTCTCATTTTTGAACCTTCATTTCATCCACCTATATCCTTCTTCTTCATCTAGTATAGAAATTTGTGACAACATCAAACTCGGTGAATGAATTGAAACTTGGGGGGCATGTCTCCGGCCTTTGATGATCATTCTGGAGCTAAGCCACTAGATTTTCAAGCTAGGGGCATACCGAGCTTAGTCTTTGTTCCTTCTCATGCTAGTAAATACATGAGAATGTAACCGAGTATACTTTTATCACTTTTTCAGACTCGTAAAGTTTATATGAAAAAGGAACCCCTTGGAGTCTCCTTTAATCTCTTTTTAGACTCTCTAAACATGAAAATATTGCTGAGTGATCTTTCTTGCTTTCCCACTCATTAAAAGGTTTGAAAGGGCATCTTTTGAGTGATAATTTATCTCTTTTTCGGCCTCGTGAGACTAAAATTATGAAAACGTACAACCCTGGAGTCGTCTTTAAGTTATTTTCAGACTCTCTAAACATGAAAAATCATCGAGTTTACCTTCTCTAGACTCATTAAAAAAATTCATACATTGAAGGGCCCATACGGGACCGAACCCTTACTTCTTCTAGTTTGTTAAACAAACGAAGAGGGACTTACCGAAGGTGATTTATATTGAGCATGTGTTACCCTCATCGAGCTCGCTAAATAAAAAAGAGGTACTCATCTATCTAGATGGGGGGGAAATTGAAAGAAGCAAGCCAAGCAATTTTTTAGAACATTACAAGTAACTCTTACAGTCGCACTTGAACACAACACTCTATCTTTGCACACATTTTAATATGTTGAACCTCTACATTGAATCAATCCTTTGATTTTTCTTACTCCTTTGGGTCACTCGATGAAAGTCACGGTATCCATTGCATTATTGTGTTTTGGTCCATGTCATGTTTTTGCTGTCATGCCTTAGTGTTCAAGGGAAGTATCTGTCTCAAGAGTCAACCATCATAAATTTATGTCTCAATACCCATGTCAGTCCATGTTATCTTGATCCACCAATTACATCTCTGTGTCAGTTTTGTGTCATTTATGGGGGATACACCAAGGCCCTCCTTCGACGATTCAATTCCTATCGACTTCAGCACATTATCTGGGAACTAGACTTAGAAACCAGTTAGTACCTTGGGACCTGCATGCCTCAATGGAAGGCCTCCTCATGTCCGACAATGAGTTTACATAATTTACCTCTGATCGGATGATTCCACGGATGTTCGCCTTCATCTCATCCATTCACATTTGTTGGAATGTACTAGACTACCTTGGGAATCATCGACATGAATGGTGATTTCCCTCGTGTTTGTTAACGGTTTACCTCATTAACTGGTAATTAGGTGGTTTATGCCATGATTCAAAATCAGGACATCTATTCACATGGTTAGATTCATACTACATCAGGATCGGTAAGAAGAACCTAGGTTGATTCATCACTCTTATATGTACTTTTCCCAGGTTGTGACAGAGTTTCTTTTGAACATTGACACATATATTGTCACATAGATCCAGTTTGTATTGGTCGTGGCTATGTCTTTTCGTCTCATAGATCCACTCTGTATTCTTCATGGCTATGATTAGTTTAGGTCATAGGATTATAGATCCACATTGTATCTGCAGTGGCTATACCTTTTTGTCAATATGATTATGGATCCGCAGTGTATTTTATGGTGGCCATACCTTGAAAGTCTTTATCACTCAAGCATAGGTATGCCTACCTTGGGTTTGAAAAATGTCATAATATTTGTTTGATGGTTATAAGCAGCTTCTTCCTGGTTCTCTAAGTCCATACCCTTGCTCGAAAAAGTCTACAAAGTACTTAAGTCATCAGTTTCCATCTTCTGACTTTGCACTTTGGGGGGTAATCTGTTACACATCAAAATTACCCACTTCAATGATAACCCATTGTCGTCATTACAAGTGTCTCAAGTGTCACATTTTTGGTCGCAAGTGTCGCAAACATCATACTATCATCTTGCCTATGTCGTGTCTCTAATGACATCACAAGGACACTTAAGACACCTTCAAAGACTAGTTTAATAAGGAGAAATCATCTGATGAGGAGTACAAAGAATTTTCCATGGAAAAGACGACTCAAAAATGATTTTTAATGGAAACACTCCCCTACCCACTGTCAGGGAGTGTCAATGCTCCCTGCCTCTCTTTGGGGGAGCGTTGCAACACTCAGGACACCATTCTGGGGGAGCGTTGGATTTTGTTTGAAGGAATTTTTGACAGCAATCCCCTGCCCATTGTCAGGGAGTGCCAACGCTCTGTACCCTTCTTTGGGGGAGTGTTGCAATGATCTGTGCACCCTTTTGGGGGAGCACTAGCTTGTTTCAACAAATTTTGGGTTGTTGAGGAAAATCAGGGATAAATAACCCTCATCTCTTGAAATCAGTTGAATTTGAATCTGAGGTCAAGGCTAGATCTTAGGGAGGATCCACAACTAAAGGAGAAAGATCCTCAACCTATCCCAAGAATCTCTAAGGTAGTTGGGTCTCTCCAAGATTATATAAGGAGGCCTTCTCATGGTATAAGATGGTAGTTTAGAGGCATCAAACTTATGATCTCAAAAGGGATATTTATTAGTGAAATTTACAGTCATTCTGATCATGGAACTTTTGAGCAAGGGTCTGGAAAAAGAGATCTTGGTGAAGATGTTGCATCTACATATGTGGTTGTAAGAACTTTGCTTTGTTTTCATTAATATATATATATGTGCTTGGCTTGTTTCCTTCAAATTCGTGTATGTTTCATGAATTTGTTCTTTTTGATAGATCTATTTTGAATCTAATCATGGTAGGAATAGGAAGTATGTTTTGTTGTTGTTTCTCATTGTATTGCAGAACTTTTTGAAGGACTTGGAGATCAAGATCAACCTAGATCGAGCAAGGACAAACATCGGTAAAGGTATTTTCCTTTATTTCTTCTTCTTCCTTGAATAGTTTAGCTTCATGAAAAGGAATGTCAGTGTCCACATTAGCACTTTTCTATCTTGGTTATAGGGTTCTAGTATCCAAGAGGAAATCCACTTGTCCGTAGGGGGATTTTCCTGTAACAGGTGGTCAAAGGTGGATTTGGACCGTGTTTTAGCTACCTCATTATGTTGTAATGAAGATTCATGATCTTCATCAAGTGACTCTAAGGTCAAGAGGTGTTTCTCCATTAGCGCAGTGTCAGGTAATATCTCAATGGTAGTGCGTAATCTGGGGATTTCACACTCGATAGGGAGGGTGGATTTGATTCCATGGATGAGGTGGAACAGTGTAAAGTTGGTGGTAGTTTTGACTACCATGCAATAATCCCACAAAGAGGAAAACAACATATGATTTTAGTTGGTATTATAGTTGTTGACATTACGTTGTAGCATGGTTTTAAGGACTTTTTTGAAAAATCAACCTTCCCGTTGGACTGAGGGTAGTATGGGTAAGCAAAATCATGGGTGAAGCCTAACTTTGAGGAGAGTTTTGAAAATATCTAGTTCTCAAAGTGTTTACCATGATTGGGCACTAACTGTAGTGGGACTCTGAACCAGGTAATGACATGGTTGAAGAAAAAAAACGTTGTTGTATCAATGGTGTTGTTAAATGTGGGCATGTCTTCGGCCCACTTGGTAAACTAATATACTACCATGAAAATACACTTGTGTCCATTACTAGATGGAGGATGGAAAGTCATGAAGTCTATGCCTCATTTATAGAAGGGTTTGACTATGATGACCTGATGTAGAAGAGATGGTGGAAATCATGCTTTGTTTGCATAAAGCTAGCATTTGTCACATTGCTTAATAGTGTGGATGCATTCATGAAACCAAGTGGGCCATAAGTACCCTACGCGAATGATTTTTTGGGCAGTGGACAAACTTGAGAGGTGACCACCGCTGTGGTAATCATTCAAGACTCAATCAACTTCGTCGATGGTAAGACATTGCCAAAGAATGGTATAGACCCCGTGTCGATAGAGAACCTCGTCGATGAGGAGGTATCGGGGGGGGCCTGATGGAGAATGCATCAATGATCATCTTGAGAGAGATCAGACCCAAAATTATGTGTCTAAAGGTAGAGGTGTTCATCAGGGAAATCCTCATTGATGGGGGAAGATTTAATGTCCGAGGGAAAAGTCATAATGAGTTCGGTGAGGACAAGAGGTTTCTTTCTTTTTGGAGTAGATAAATCTAGATTTTATTACTGTAGGATAACAATCCATCGAGAAAATTTTCCATTAATCTGTTGTTGGCTAAGAAATTATTCCATGGGGTTGGATTCTGATACGAATTTGGTAGCTAGAAGTAGAATATAATGTCGTATTTTTTGGACTGTGAGGACAACTGCTAATGCCAGTATCTCACAATGATTATAATTCAAGGGTGGCTCATAAAGGTTTTTACCAATTTATTAAATCACATGTTCAGGCCCATCATCCCATAATTGGATGAGGATTCCTACTATTGAGACAGTTGAGGTTGATACAAGGCTTTAACATTTCGTAGAAGATTGGAATTTCACAATAAACAGATAGCTTCGCAACAAACTATAGTTTTGCAACAAACCAAAGTTTTGATGATTTTTAAAAGGAAACATACCATAACCATATAAGCCTAACTTATAAGGAAAAAAATGAATCATGTGACCTTAATCCCATGATTTCTGAACCATTATGGAGATAGGGTATTTCTGTAGTGATTTTACATTGAAAGTTAGTCTCTGCAAAATGCTAGGAGGTTCTGCAGCAAAATTTAAATTGATTGGTTACAAGTTCCTTAAAGGTAGAATTTGTATTGGAGGGCCTAAGTGACCTTTAGTACATGTAATATAATAATCTCATGAATCTATAAATACATGATGTAGAAACTTTAAGACTCACCTTTTTCAAATCATGACAAAGGAATATTGGTTAACAATGTCAAAAACAATTACTTGACAAGAATAACCACTCAGCTATATCTTGAGATGATGCTCTAATTCCCTTAGCCATGACTCAATTAAACCCAAACTTGATTCATAAGTGAATGAAACCAAAATATTTTTCATGGAACACTAACCTTAGGACCTTGAAACATGGTCTTTCAAGACCAAGAAATGACCACAATACTCAACAATAACCAAAACAAGATGTTTTTACTTTGGAAATTTATACATACTAACATAAGCTCTAATGGGGATG
>ML786556.1:257708-306670 GCA_009831015.1 Picea engelmannii | reverse complement strand
TAGGGCCTTCACCTTAGGATTCAAATTATTCATAGAGTCATCCACAACTACAAATTTTTACAATAAAAATAATATTTAAAATGAAATGAATAGATCAAGTTTCTTTCAAGTTAGATAATGCTTTAAGAACCTCCCATTGATTGGACCTCCAATAAGAAGTTCTCCATACAAATCCTTTTAAAAGTAGGCATTGTTTCCATAATAAGAAACAATCTTATAGGGTCCCTTCTAGAGATAATCGAACTTCCTATGTTTTCCTTTTTCCTCATTTTGAGTTTTTCTCACCCATGTTCCTCTTTTTCCTCATCTCTTGAACATGAATAAGTTGGTTGATCCTCCTTTGAATGTCACTAGGCTATACTTAACTTTTTTGCAAAACCTTCATGACCAGATGTCCCAAAGAAGTAGGGAAAATCACTTCTATACCATAAACTAACTGGAGTGGTGAAGTTCCAATTGACTTTCTAAGGCTGATTATGTCTTCCCACAATGAAAACATCAAAATTTTATGCCAAGCCTTTTTGTTCTCCTGCAATAATTTCTTGACGATCCTTATTAAAATTTTATTTGATGACTCAACCAATCTATTACCTTGAGGGTAATTGGATGTAGAATGATTGAGCATTATGTTATAGTCTTCACAGAATTTGATCATTCTCTTTGATTTAAAATTTGTTGCATTGTCAGTCATGATTCTCCTTGGACAACTAAACCTGGAAAAAATGTTGTTTTCTAAAAAATGAATTATCATAGCATCAGTTGTTTATCTAGTTGGTACAACCTCAATCCATTTGGTAAAATAGTCTATAGCAGTAAATATCCACTTGTGTTGACCTGAAGATGTTGGATTGATTTCACCAATGAAGTGAAGACCCCACTATTGGAAAGCTGGCTCAACTGAAATAGGATTCAAAGGAAGTGGCAACAACTTCCTCCTTCCTTCAAAAAATTGACATTCATGATAAGTTGTCACTCCTCTATACACATCTGCAAAGATTGTTGGCCAATAGAAACATTCTCTAAGAATTTTGATCACAATAGTCTTCTAGTAGTGATGTCCTCCACAATCACCCTAATGAAATTATTTAATAGTATGGTGTGCTTCATCTTCCAATAAACAATTTAATAAAACTCCTCCTAGATCTTTCCAATAAAAAAACTATCTATGATACAAAAAAAAATTGCTTTCAATTTCAAAAATGTGTAGTTAGTGTTGTGTTGGTTTTGTCACTTGGGTGAGAAAAACAACAACAATTGCATGTTTAGATGATCCTACTAAACAAGATATAAGTTTTTTAGTGGGTTAAATAAGGCAAAAACATATGAAAACAAAGAAATAAAACTAAAAACAACTAAGAAATACATGTTAGAAAACTTGATAAACTTAGAACCATGAAAATCAACAAATAACCAACATATTGCTACCAATGGATCAATAGATTAGTAGGAAAACAACCGTAGAGAAAGGAAAGGGCTTATGAGTCCCCTCTTCCTCCTTGGGAGGGCTCTTGAGTTCCCTAATTGAGAAATCTACTCTCTTACAATGGAAGAAATGGAAAATGGTGAAGAAAAAAAATGCCCACTCCCTCAAGAAGTGAGTGCAATGGCCTATTGTAATGGTGCTTGAAGGATTCAAAGAGAAAAGAGGATTCTCAAGGAAGAAATATTGCAGAATAACAATACCTTGAAGATCTTGGTTTCTTAGAACACCCGTGGCTCTTATTTATAGAATCCATTCATGGAAAAATGTAATTGGTTAATAGTGTGAACAAGGGACCTTTTAGGGCACTCTCTAGCCCTTGACCAACCTCCAAGCTATATTTCTCTCAAATATGAGTGTCAAATCGCATTGGGGGTCAGAATATAAGTGGTTGAGGTGCCGACAAGATTCATAAATGTGTTGCTCATGGAAGTGCATAGATTTTCTCCTAGACAATCGTGCATTTTGCACATAATGATCGCTAAGGGTTGTTCTGGCCCGTGCATGCTACACATTGTAAGCACGCCTCCTTTGGTGAATTTGTGCACTTCAATTTTTGACCCAATTTATATTTTTTTTCCTTCTAGATGCATTTGTGGTGATGTAGGTGGCTAATTGTTGCTGGCATTGATATATTTCCTCAACCATTGTGTGCAATGATGCAGATGATATTTTAGTGATAACACTTAGTCTTTCTCAACTCTAGTGGGGCTTGTAAATTTTGTAAAATATAAATTATATCACTATACCATGGAAATGAAAGAAACTTTTGAGATACCTGAGGTGCTGGTTCTACATCCATGTTGTCTGAAAGGTATGCAATGAAATTGATTCCTAAGAGATCAAAATTGTAAGTGAGGAGGCAAACATGAATGTGACGTGAGAAAAATTCTCCTTTGGAGCCAAGTGTAGATGGTGACACAAGGAATGTGAATGTGTAGATAGTGGGCCCAAGATCCCATGGCTAAGAATGGATAAAAAAATTGAGGCTCTAGGATCCTGTAACAGAGTGTGGAAGTTGGGAAAAAGGCGTTATATATGGTTGGTGGGCCCACAATGCCACATCATTTGTACCTGTCACTGTTGTTGAGTTGACAAGATAGATTTGAGGATATTTAGAGATTACGGGAGCATGCGGCTACTGATCTGGGACTAGTGAGAGACAGGTTAGTGGTCCTATCATCCTGTATTTTATGAAATTCATAGTTTGTGGGTAGGGGTTGTACGAAGGTTTGTATAGGGGGTTTTAAGGGTAGGTGCCCATGAGTGTGCAGGAGAAGGAGAAATACCCATGCATATGTGCTTGACACAACTGTGCATGTGGGTGCAAGGGTAAGAAATACAAGCACACATGTGATGCATATATGTCTCACTGACAACTTCACACTCATGTGCGACTCTTTCTTAGGAAGTTGTGCATGAGTGTGCTTCTGTGCAAAGAACAGGTGTGCACATGTGCGCACTTGTCTAGGTGAAAGACATGCACTGTGGGAAAGGCTAAGGGTTTGTGATTTTTGATGGTTTTATTCTTTTTGATGGATGATGTGGCTGATCAAATGCTTATCTGTGGATGTTGGTGATCAATAGAGTATACAACACCATGTTGGTCCACTGTAGAGAGTGTGAATTGGACCGGTTACGAGAGGTAGTGAGAGAGGGGTCAGGCGTGCAAAGATACTTGGCAACCTATGGGTTGATCAAGCTCTTTGACTACCCCCTGATATGGTTGTAGGAGTTCCTTCTTCAGTAATTGATCAGGATGTGGAGAACTGATCTTAAGTGCTTCATACTTATAGGGGAGAAGTTGTCATTCTCTACTACAGAGGATGTATATTTCTTGATTGGGATACCATTCCATGGGATGGCCCTACCTGTTGATCCCTAGCTACTGGGGGAGGATCGAGTGTGTGACCTGGTAGCTCGCCACTGCACTGGGTTGAACCCTATGTCGGGTTCAGCGATTTGCATCAAGGCGATTGATGACCTCCTTACTGAGTGTATTGTGGAGATGGTGGTGAGGATCTACGGATCCTTGGATACTTAGCGGATCACTGGTGGTCAGCTAAGGGTTATGGAGAAGGTCCTGGATGGGGACCTATTTGCATGGGGTGTGCTTCTACACGCCAAGATGATGGGATAGTTGAATTGGTGTCGGTGAGCCGAATCCAGTGACTTTGCTTTCGGGTCCATTCTGGTGGCTTGGTTCTTAGAGAGGGTGTCTCTGTTGCACCCGAGGATCCTGCTCGAGCCCACGGGGTGACGAGAGACATGACTGATTTGGTGGGTGCATGTTTTGTCCTGACATGGATTCGGGGAGGGTGGACATTATTTCATGACCATGGTGGCTTGAGTGTGGTGCTAGATTCCACAAGTGATCCTAAAATATCCATATGCATGTATTGACTATAGCCATGATCCATACATGGTGCTTCCTCCTGTGGAGGACTGAGACCGATGAGGTATGTGTTATATTATGATGTTTTTTGATTTCAATAGATAACATTTATTATATATGTATATGGATGCTGACACTGTATTTGTATTTTTTTGCATATGTGGGACCTTGAGGATGAGAGGCAGAGGTCGTCAGGGAGAGGGCTTGCCAGGCACCAGCTCAACAGAAACTGATAGAGCCGAGGGTTAGATAGAGGCAGCGAAGAGATGATGTTGGTGTTGGACCAGCGAGAGAGCTATAAGGAGAGTCCGGGGTGATGTTGGATGATCTATGCCAACGTTTTGAGCTGGTTCTACATGGTGTGCCTGAGGTTATGTGGTCCCACATCAAGGACGAGGAGGTCCCAGATTAGTGCGTGGGAGTACCAGTAGAGTGGTGGACCATGATCCATTGAGAAGCAGTGACGGGGAAGAGATGACTGGTCGGCTTCCTCCTAGACCGGGAGGGCTCCTAGCTGGTGGGGCTCCTCCGACTGATGGAGGACCTGGGGGGGAATTTTGGGGGCACCTTGAGTGTCAATATGTGTATGTATGGGCTTGGGAGCCCGATTTTTTATAGGGTACTTGATACCCATTTTTGTACTCATAGGGGTGGGGCGATTCATGGGCCTATGGGCGATTGTACATGTATATTTTTGGTAAACACTTATGAACTATGATGATATATATGGATGGATATATTTTGATCATGTGTGGCATTCTGTGTTATGTTTTTATGTATGAATTATTTTCTATGTTTTTTGACAAATGTACGATGCTATGTATATGATGTTGTTTAATGTGATAAATTCTAATATAATACTAGGTTATCCATGTGATCTGCTACTTGATTGAGTTGTCTTGGAATATGTGTAAATTTGATGGAATAAAAGTTGCGATATAGGAGTCTAAATTTTAGGTATTTTCAAAAGAAGTGTCATTGTAGGAACTCTGGTTAATTTTGGTAAGCTAAAGTGCCATCGCGTAGATGGGTTCCTTCTCTGCTATTTCCAACGCCAATCAACATCAACAAGATCATGAACATGATATATATTGTTGATTTGTTGGATGATAAGTTGGGAATATAATAGAACGCTAAGGTGACGCATGTGGCAGTGACTGGCCTCAACGAGGAGACCAATGACGATGTCATATTCAGTTTGGTTTGTGGTGGCCGAGCGCAAATATATGTGACTAGAGTGGAGTAGTATTTGTGAGGGGGTATAGAGGGCCCAAGCGACCGAAGTGAGATTCTGGGTCCAGCGGTTGCACCATCAACGTAACCGATGTGGTATGTTGATTGATGATGCATCTCTCAATAACACGAATGATAGATCATACATGAGGAGTGGTGGCAATAAATAAGACTAAAAAACTATACAAATATGTATAAATAAAAATCTAGTTTTGGGGGCTACGCATAGGCATAAAATGTCTTTAGGTACAACCCACTGATGGGTTCTTTGAGAGAGTATCCTTTGGGAGAGGCCAATATGTAGGCACCTTTAGTGAGGCAGTGCTATACGATGTAGGTTCCAAACCATAATGACTCGAATTTCCCATGGACGACAGTATCGTGGGAGATATCATAGGCTAACATGAGATCACCTTCATGGAATGAGCGAAGGTTGACATGCCAGTCGAAGGTGGATTTGGACCATTTTTTAGCTACCTCATTCTGCTGTAATGAAGATCGACGATATTCATCAAGCAACTCTAAGGTTAGCAGGCACTGCTCCATTGAATCAGTGTCAGGTAATATCTCAATGGTAGTGCGTAATGTGGGGATTTCACACTCAATAGAGAGGGTGGCCTCGATCCCATGGATGAGGTGGAACAGTGTAAAGATGATGGCAGTTTTCACTGCCATGTGATAAGCCCATAAAGAGGAAAACAACATATGATGCCATTTGGTCTTATGGTTGTTGATGATACGTTGTAGCATGGTTTTGAGGACTTTGTTGATAGCCTCAACCTGCCCATTCGACTGAGGGTAGTACAGGGAAGCGAACTTATGGGTGAAGTCTAACTTTGAGGATATTTCTGCAAATATCTCATTCTCAAACTACTTATCATGATTGGACACTAACTGTAGTGGGACTCTGAATCGAGTAATGACGTGGTTGAATAAAAATGTGTTGTTGTGTCAGCGGTGTTGTTAAATGTGGGTATGGCTTCGACACACTTGGTAAATTAATCAACTGCCATGAAAATATACTTGTGTCCATTACTGGATAAAATATGGCATGTCATGAATTATATGCCCCATTTACAGAAGGGTTCGACTGTGATGACCTAATGTAGAAGAGTTGGTGGAGCTCGTGCTTTGTTTTCATAAAGCTGCCATTTGTCGCATCGCTTGACAGCGTGGATGAAGTCATGAAACCAAGTGGGCCAGAAGTACCCTGTTCAAATGATTTTTTGGGTGGTGGACATGCCTTATAGGTGACCACTGCAAGTGCCATTGTGGAAATACCTCAAGACTCTATCAACTTCATTGATGGTAAGACATATCCAAAGAATGATATGGACCCCGTGTCGATAGAGAACATTATCGATGAGGAGGTATCGGGGGGCCTAATGGAGAATGCATCTATGATCATCTTGAGAGAGATGAGACCCAAAATTATGTGTCTGAAGTTAGAGGTGTTCATCAGGGAAATCCTCATTCATGGGGGAAGCTTTAACGTCTGAGGGAAAAGTCGTAATGAGTTTGGAAAGGACAAGAGCTTTCTTTCTTTTTGGAGTAGAGAAATATAGATCGTATTCCCGAAGGATAACAATCCATCGGGAAAATTTTCCATTAATTTGTTGTCGACTAAGAAAGTACTCCATGGGGTTGGAGTCTTCTACGACTTTGGTAGTTCGAAGAAGACTATAATTTCATAGTTTTTGGACTGTGAGGACAATTGCTAATGCCAGTTTCTCATCATGATTATACTTTAAGGGTGGCCCAGAAAGGTTTTTACTAATGTATTAAATAATATGTAAATGCCTGTCATTCCCTAATTGGACGAGGATTCCTTATATTGAGACAACTAAGGTTTATAGAATGATTTAGCATTTCTTAGCAGATTGGACTTTCGCAACAAATAGATAGCTTCACAACAAACTGTGGCTTCGGAGCAAACTATAGTTTCGCAATAAACCACTTTTTTGATGATTTTTAAAAGGAAACATACCATAACCATATAAACCTGACTTACAAGTAAAAAAATGAATCCCATGACCTTAATCCCATGATTTTCGAACCATTATGGAGATAGGGTATTTCTACAGTGATTTTACATTGACAGTTAGTCGTTGCGAAACGCTAGGAGGTTCTGCAGCAAAATTTAAATTGATTGGCTACAAGTCCCTTAAAGGTACAATTTTTATTGAAGGGTCTAAGAGACCTTTTTTACATGTGATATCATACTCCCATGACTCTCTAAATACATGATGTAATAACTTTAAGACTCACCTTTTTCAAATGCTGACAAAGGAATATCGGTTAACATTGTGAAAAACAATTACTTGACAAGACTAACCACTCACCTATGGCTTGAGATGATTCTCTAATTCCATTATACATGACTCAATTAAACCCAAACTCAATTAATAAGTGAATGAAACTGAAATATTTGTCATGGAACACTAACCTTAGGAACCTGACACATGATCTTTAAAGACCAAGACATGCCCACAAGACTCAACAGTAACCAAAACAAGATTTTTTTACTTTGTAAATTTATACATACTAATATAAGCTCCAATGGGGATGTTATCCATCTGTGAGGTAGCAAAGAACTAGTAGACCAGTTCATTATCCATTGGGCTTATTATGAGACTAAAAACTACATACAAACTCATACAAACTTGAATAGTTCAGACTTATTTATATACAAGATGAACTGAAATTATACTAATACTCACCCTTTTTAATCTTAGGGCCTTCACCTCAGGCTTCAAATTATTCATAGTGTCATCCACACCTGAAAATTTTGAGAATAAAACAAATATTTACAATGCAATGAATAGATCAAGTTTCTTTCAAGTTAGATAATGCTTTAAGAACCTCCCATTGATTGGACCTCCAACAAGGAGTTCTCCATCCAAATCCTCTAAAAAGTAGGCATTGTTTCCATGATAAGCAACAATATTATAGGTTCCCTTCCAGACATAATCAAACTTCCAATGTTTTCCTTTTTCCTCATTTCGATTTTTGCTCACCCATGTTCCTCTTTTTCCTCATCTCTTGAACATGAATAAGATGGTTGATCCTCCTTTGAATGTTAATAGGCTCTGTTTCTTTTTTTTTCAACAAATACATTAAGGGAAGTCCCAAAGAAGTAGGGAAAATCAATTCTATACCGTATACTAAGTGGAATGGTGAAGTTCCAATTGACTTTTTAAGGCTAATTATGTCTTTCTATAATGAAAATATCAACTTTTTATGCCAATCCTTTTTGTTCTCCTGCAGTAATTTCTTGATGATCCTTATTAAAATTTTGTTTGATGACTCAACCAATCCATTACCTTGAGGGTAATTGGATGTAGAATGACTGAGCATTATGTTATAGTATTCATAGAATTTAATCATTCTCTTTGATTTAAAAGTTGTTGCATTGCCAGTCATGATTCTCCTTGGACAACCAAACCTAGAAAAAATGTTGTTTTCTAAAAATTGAATTATCATAGCATCAGTTTCTTATCTGGTTGGTACAACCTCAATCCATTTGGTAAAATAGTCTATAGCGGTGAATTTTCACTTATCTTGAATTGAATATGTTGGATTGATTTCACCAATGAAGTCGATACCCCACTATTGGAAAGGTGCCTCCACTGAAATAGGCTTCAGAGGAAGTGGAAACAACTTCCTCTTTTCTTAAAAAATTTGACATGCATGATAAGTTGTCACTCCTCTATACACATCTAAAAATATTGTTCGCCAATAGAAACCATCTCTAAGAATTTTGATCACAGTAGCCTTCCAATAGTGATGTCCTCCACAATCATCCTTATGAAATTATTTCATAGTATGGTGCACTTCATCTTCCAATAAACAATTTAATAAAACTCCTCCTAGATCCTTCCAATACAAAAAACCATCTATGATACAAAATTTTGTTGCTTTCAATTTCAAAACTATGTCCTTAGTGTTGTGTTGGTTTTGTCACTTGGGAAAGAAAAACAATAACACTTTCATGTTTAGATGAGCCTGCTAAACAAGATAGAAATTTGTGAGTGGAATAAATAAGCCAAACAAATATGAAAGAAAAGAAATAAAAGTAAAAACAACTAATAAATACATGTTAGAAATCTTGAGAAACTTAGAACCATGAAAATCAACAAATGACCAACATATTGCTACAAATGGATCAATAGATTAGTAGGCAAAATAACATAGAGAAAGGAAATGACTTATGAGTCACCTCTTCCTCCTTGGGAGGGATCTTGAGTTCCCTAATTGAGAGCTCTACTCACTTACAGTGGAAGAAATGGAAAATGGTGAAGAAAAACAATGCCTATTCCCTCAAGAGGTGAGTGGAATGGCCTATTCCACGGGTTCTTGAAGGCTTCAAAGAGAAAGGAGGATTCTCAAGGAAGAATTCTTGCAGGATAACAATACCTTGAAGATCTCAGTTTCTTAGCACATGTGTGGCTCTTATTTATAGAATCCATTCATGGAAAAATGTAATTCGTTCATAGTGTGAACAAGGGGCCTTTTAGGGCACTCTCTAGCCCATGACAAGTATCCAAGCTAGATTTCTCTCATATATGAGTGTCAAATCATGTTGGGGGTCAGACTAGAAGTGGTTGAGGTGCCAATAAGATTCATAAATGTGTTATTCATGGAAGTGCATAGATTTTCTCTTAGACAGTTTTGGATTTGGCGTATAGTGTGCGCTAAGGGTTGTGTTGGCCCGTGCATACTACGCAATATGCGCGCGCCTCCTTTGGTGAATTTGCACACTTCAATTTTTGACCCAATTTTATAGTTTTTTTCCTTTTGGATGCATTTGTGGTGCTATAGGTGGACTAATTGCTGCTGGCATTGATATTTTTCTTTAACCATTGTGTGCAATGTTGCAGATGATATTTCAGTGATAACACTTAGTCTTGATCAACTCTGGTGGGGCTTGTAAATTTTTCAAAATGCAAATTATATCACTATACCATGGAGATGAAATAAACTTTTGAGATACCTAAGGTGCTAGTTCTGCATCCATGTTGTCTAAAAGGTATGCAATGAAATTGATTCCTAGGAGATCAAAATTGAAAGTGAGCAGGCATACCTGAACGTGACGTGAGAAAAATGCTCCTTCGGGGCCAAGTGCAGATGGTGACCTGGGGAATGTGAATGTGTAGATGGTGGGCCTAGGATCTCGTGGTTGAGAACATATCGAAAAATTGAGGCTCTGGGCTCCTGTAACAGAGTGTGGAAGTTGGGAAAAAGGCGTTATATATGGTTGGTGGGCCCACAATGCCACCCAATTTGTACCTGTCACTGTTGTTTAAATGAAGAGATAGTTGTGATGATATTTCAAGATTGCAGGACCATGAGGCTATCAATCCTGGAGTGGTGAGAGACAGGTTAGTGGTCCTATCATCCCGTATTTTATGGAATTCATATTTTGTGGGTAGGGGTTGTATGGAGGGTCGTACAGTGGGTTTTAAGGGTAGGGGACCACTAGTGCACGGGAGAAGGAGAAACATGCATGCATAAGTGTGCAAGTGTAACCCAATATCCTACACATAATGTGTGACTGGGCTTGATACAACCATGCATGTGGGCATGTGGGTAAGAAATAAAATCACACATGAGATGCATGTTTGTCCGACTGACAGTTACGCACTCATGCACAATTTTTTCTCAGACAACTGCACATGAGTGTGTAGCTATGCAAATAACAGGTGTGTACATGTGCACACATGTTTGGGTGAAAGCTGTGAACTATGGGAAAGGCTAAGGTTTTGTGGTTTTTTATATTTTTACACTTTTTAATGAATGATGTGGCTCATCAAATGTTTATCTGTGGATGTAGGTGATCAACAGAGTATACAAAACCATTCCTCTCCACTGGATATAGAGTGAATGGTACCGATTACGAGAGGCGGTAAGAGAGTAGTCAGGCATGCAAATATACTTGGAAACTTACAGGTTTCTCAAGTTCTTTGACTACCCCCTGATACAGTTGTAGGATTTCCTGCTTCAATACCTTATCGGGATGTGGAGCACTGATCTGAAGTGCTTCATAGTTATAGGGAAGTAGCTGACATTCTTTGATATAGAGGATGTATATTTCTTGATAGGGCTCCCATTCCATTGGATGGCCCTACTTGTTGATCCCTAGCTTCTAGGGGAGGATCGAGTGGGTGACCTAACCACTCACCACTACACTGGGTCGAACCCTATGTCGGGTTCAATTGTCTAAATTGAGGTGATTGATGACCTCCTTACTGAGTGTATTGCAGTGATGGTGGTGAGGATATGTTAACGATATTTCTTGTAAGGGGGGTTAGAATGCAAAGGAATGGGTTAAAAACCCACTTGTCCTAAGTTCAGATGTAAATGTGTCTGTGGTAAGCAGTGAACGGATCTGGACGGCGTGCATCCGCGCACCCAAATCAACGGCATATATGAGATTCTGGACCCCCCCCACCCTTCTACCTTTAAGCGGAGGGGGGTGGGGGCTCCGGAATCGGGAGCGCATCTCTTCAACGGCCCCGATCGTAGTGCCCAGATCAACGGCGATAAAGGAAATTCTGGACCCCCCTGCCTTTCTACCTTTAAGCAGAGGGGGGGGTCCGGAATTGGGCGTGCAGCTTTCCGACGACCAAGATCAACGCGACTGGATCAATAGCGCTTAGACAATCCCATCCTTCTCATCTATTCTGTGTTTAGCCAACGTGGGCCCCTTCCCTGTCATGTAATCTTTTGTGCCAGTTGTTCTCTTCATGGCCGTGCGATGAGGCTCGCACCCTTTAGCCCCTTCCTCATCCTCTGACATCTGTCCATCTCCCCTCTTTTAGTCTGTGTGGTCCCTTTCCCCTCTCATCTTCCACTTACCTCTTGCCAAGTGTCCCACTCTTTTCCACGACAGCCTCCCACTAAAAGCGTATCCATTATATCTCAGCTCCTGCCCCCTCTGCCTATTATCTTCTGCCATGTGTCTTCCTCTGATATCCCTCTCATGCCTCGTCCCTCTTATCACACCCTCATGGTCTTGGTGCCATCACTCCCGTTATGCGCCTCATCCCTCGCGCTGGCCCCTCCTTGCCTTATCCATCAGACTGTCCAATTGTTCTAGGTGGTAGTGCAGGGGGTCTTCCACGTCCCATAGGGAAGAGTTGACAGAGGCCGTTCTTAATCCCAATGAAGCAGTTATTATTGCCATGAAGGTGGTTGAGCATCATCTTCTTCCATAAATAGAAGGCCAAGAAAGGACCAAGAATACAAGTAGACTGATAGTCCTTCCTGACGAAGATTGCGTCTGTCAAACCACTGCAGGACAGTCAGGAGTCCCATTGTGTCTGTCATAAGTGCACGATCATCCAGAGTCTGCATGCGCAGACTATTAGAAGACATGCAGACGCAAAGTTTTTAATGCATCTTCTCGTTTCCGCTGTTGTTGTTTTGTTTTGGCTATATGTAGGCATTTTTTCCATTTTGTAAAGGATCGATGGTTGAGCTAGGCTCCCTGTTGTAAAAACTCTAATGAAGCACCATTTTCTGGTTATTTCTGGACTCTTGAGACTTCTTGCCTGATGGATGTTAGTTCTTTCCATGTCTTTGTTTACACTGTATTAGAGCAACTCGGAATTGGAGGATCCAGTCGAGTTGCGTTGTTGTAGGATGATGTAGGTTGGATCACTGTAGCAGTCACAGTGTCTCTAGTCAGTTCCTGTGAGTTCTTTAACGCTGAACAACTTGGAATTGGAGGATCCAGTCGAGTCACACTTCAGCTCCTAGAAACTCCGGACCAAGAGGATCTTGGCTCTTGAGTTTTTCATCCCCAAGCCTCCGAAGGCCTGTTGCCTGAGGTAGTTTTCTCACTCTTCTCCTAAGTCTTCCACCTGTTCACACTTTAATCAACTTCCTGACTGAAGTTAGATCAAGACCTCCTTTGTTCCTTACGTACCAGACCCAGTCCCTAAGTTGGAGCAATATTTCCTTGAGTCTTTATCCATTTGATCACCCCATTAAACAAATCATGACATTAAACTGATGGGTGTCAGGCTCTGTTCTTGCAAGCAATCCAGGAGTGACTTCTGACGCTAACATTTCTGGCGCCGCTGCCAGGGACGAAGTTGAAGATTTTCCCTGGGCAGAACGACAACGATAAACTGATTCTGAAGGTGTATCAAAAATCAGAATTATTCAGATTGCTATTATGCATCTGGCGAATCCATTGTGGCGACTCCATTGTTTCCACTTCACTATTTCAGCTGTGACTACTGTTAGCACACCTGAAAGCTGACCCTAAGGAGATTTCTCGAGAAGGTTTCAGCAGCTGCTTTATCAGTCTGAGAAGCTTCCTGGGGTAATGACAACGTTAAGATATGGTCTCTGATGGTGAACAAGGACCAGGCATATTTGAAGTTGCGCACCTTTCACCTGGCAACTCCATGATTCAAGGATCGATTGGCAACTTCACTGGTTCGATATGGAGAAAATCCTTGCTTGCAGGTTTGCTCCTTTTAATTTTTATGCTATTCCTGGTTTTCCTAATGTTGTCCCCTCTATGGATGAATGGGGTGATTATTTGCCCATATTTGGAAAGTGTGAAGAGGGAAACCCTGCTCAGCACCTCGGTGAGTTTCATGAACTCATGCGTCAGTGGGAGATACATCATGAGGATGTGTTACTGAAGATGTTCATGTTCTCGTTAGCAGGGGATGCGCGTAAATGGTACCATTCTTTACCCCCTGCTAGCATTTCTTCACTCCATGGATTCCATGTAGCTTTCACCGCCTATTGTCAGAGTCTGTATCCCCCTGAGTTAATTTGTCATAATTGTTGTGAGGAATACCACAACTCTATACAAKAGAAAGCTGCTTCTGACGTAAGCTATGGGGAGGATCTTAATGACCTGGATCATAGCTCAGTCCTTTCTCCTCCCCATTCATMTGCATCTGAGGCAGGTTATGAAAGTGATGAACTTCTCAGTGAGGAGGATGGYGCCCTGAGTAAGCTGACGGAGCAGGTGAGATATCTCTCTGCCCAATTAAAAAGGTTGAAATATGAAGACTGTGTAGAGGATTTTCCATTCCTTGAGGTAGACGCTTTGAGCAACTCTTTTGAAGGAATGGTTAAATACTCATTAGATGAGTTAGCATATTCCCCCGATGAGCTTGTTGTCTCAGATCAAGGCCATGAAGAGGTAGTTGTGGAAGAGGATTGATCTCTTTTCCTTCACAAGATCTCCCATGATGTGTTTACATTCAGGGTCGAAACGGAGGAGCGGGGGATAGTTCCATTTATGCAAGTTGGAGAAGCTTTGTTCCCCCCCGACTTCGATGATTATCTGGAAGAGGAGCAGTAGAGCCTGATATCACCTTTTGCTTATCAGAGCAGCCAGACCACTTATGACAGTTACGGATCCGAGTCTGAGCTCGATATGCTGGATTTCCAAGAGCAGGTCGCAGAACCTTATCCTCTGCTCGCTAAAGAAAATTATCACGAGGAAAAGAGTACGTGCGAGCGATCAGAAGCAACGGATCCCACTGTCCCTGAAGTGGATATTTTTCATGGGATCACCATCATAGAGGAGAATCATAGAGATGAGGGTCAACCCCTCTTTAATGAATATTATAGTGATGATGAGCAGCAAGCTTATCCTACATTCGATCACTATAAAGAGACTGAAGAGCCAGTCAACAAGAAGAATCACCCCATGGTCCCTATTTATGATGAGTATGAATCGGACCTGGAGGAGCGCCAGCCAGAAGAACTATAAGGGCAGTCTGTCGTTTGTTCAGATCTAGTCAGAGAGAAGCTACCACCTGAGATCAGTGAGATTACATCAGTTGTCCACTCACCTGTGCTTATCAAAGATATCCAATCACATACGAGCAACTCTGTAGAAGAAGAGGTCGTCTGTCACCAATTCCCTGGAATTGGCCACTCATTTGATGACCCTGTCAGTGAATACATGGAGTGGCATTTCCCTTATTCTTTGGAGCCGCCCTATTTCATCTCAACTTTAGCCTATAAGGAGGAGTTGAAGAATGTAACCGTTCTGTTGTCGCGGCTACACCATCTGCTGATGATCATTGGCAGAAGGAAGGAGCTTCTATCTAGGAAGCTGCTTGAATGGATATGGTGGAAATCTTCTTTCACCTAGCCCCATGTAAAGGTTTTAATTAGTTCAGGACTGTACATAAATAAGCTCCTGTGAGCATGAACATTTAGTTTGATCTGTTTTTATTGTTTGGCATGTAGTTTTAGCAGCAGGATGTTTTGAGCATGACTCCATAGCCCAATAGCAAGGCACTGAATATGCAAAAATGTTCTTAGAGTATCACAGGGATGACTCTATCCCCCATGGAGCCGAATGTTAACGATATTTCTTGTAAGGGGGGTTAGAATGCAAAGGAATGGGTTAAAAACCCACTTGTCCTAAGTTCAGATGTAAATGTGTCTGTGGTAAGCAGTGAACGGATCTGGATGGAATGCATCGACGCGCCCAAATCAACGACATATATGAGATTCTGGACCCCCCCCCACCCTTCTACCTTTAAGCGAAGGGGGGGTTCTGGAATCGGGAGCGCATCTCTTCAACGGCCCTGATCGTAGCGCCCAGATCAACAACGATAAAGGAAATTCCGGACCCCCCTGCCTTTCTACCTTTAAGCGGAGGGGGGGGGTCCAGAATTGGGTGTGCAGCTTTCCAACGACCAAGATCAGCATGCCTGGATCAACAGCGCTTGGACAATCCCATCCTTCTTAGCTATTCTATGTTTAGCCAACGTGGGCCCCTTCCCTGTCATGTAATCTTTTGTGCCAGTTATTCTCTTCCTGGCCGTGCGATGAGGCTCCTGCCCTTTAGCCCCTTCCTCATCCTCCGACATCTTTCCATCTCCCCTCTTCTGGTCTGTGTGGTCCCTTTCCCCTCTCATCTTCCACTTACCACCTTCCAGGTGTCCCTCTCTTTTCCACGACAGCCTCCCACTAAAAGCGTATCCATTATATCTCAGCTCCTGCCCCCTCCGCCTATTATATTCTGCCATGTGTCTTCCTCTGATGTCCCTCTCATGCCTCGTCCCTCTTATCACACCCTCATGGTCTTGGTGCCATCACTCCCATTATGCGCCCCATCCCTCGTGCTGGCCCCTCCTCGCCTTATCCATCAGACTGTCCAACTGTTCTAGGTGGTAGCGCAGGGGGTCTTCCACGTCCCATAGGGCAGAGTTAACAGAGGCCATTCTTAATCCCAACGAAGCAATTATTATTGCCATGAAGGTGGTTGAGCATCATCTTCTTCCATAAATAGAAGGCCAGGAAAGGACCAAGCATACAAGCAGACTGATAGTCCTTCCTGACGAAGATTGCATCTGTCAAACCACTGCAGGACAGTCAGGAATCCCATTGCGTCTGTCATAAGTGCACGATCATCCAGAGTCTGCATGCACAGACTGTTAGAAGACATGCAGACACAAAGTTTTTAATGCATCTTCTCGTTTCTGTTGTTGTTGTTTTGTTTTGGCTATATGTAGGCATTTTTTCCATTTTGTAAAGGATCGATGGTTGAGCTAGGCTCCCGGTTGTAAAAACTCTAATGAAGCACCGTTTTCTGGTTATTTCTGGACTCTTGAGACTTCTTGCCTAATGGATGTTAGTTCTTTCCATGTCTTTGTTTACACTGTATTAGAGCAACTTGGAATTGGAGGATCCAGTCGAGTTGCGCTGTTGTAGGATGATGTAGGTTGGATCACTGCAGTAGTCACAGCGTCTCTAGTCGGTTCCTGTGAGTTCTTTAACGCTGAATGACTTGGAATTGGAGGATCCAGTCGAGTCACGCTTCAGCTCCTTGAAACTCTGGACCAAGAGGATCTTAGCTCTTGATTTTTTCATCCCCAAGCCTCCGAAGGCCTATTGCCTGAGGTAGTTTGCTCACTCTTCTCCTAAGTCTTCCACCTGTTCACACTTTAATCAACTTCCTGACTAAAGTTAGATCAAGACCTCCTTTGTTCCTTACGTACCATACCCAGTCCCTGAGTTGGAGCAATATTTCCTTGAGTCTTTATCCATTTGATCACCCCATTAAACAAATCGTGACATTAAACTGATGGGTGTCAGGCTCTGCTCCTGCAAGCAATCCAGGAGTGACTTCTGACGCTAACAGGATCTACGGATCCTTGGATATTGAGTGGATCAATGGTGGTCAGCTCAAGGTTTTGGAGTAGGTACTAGATGGGGACCTGTTTGCATGGGGTGTTCTTATGCACGCTAAGATGATGAGATAGTTGAATTGGTGTCGACAAGCTGAATCTAGTGAATTTGATTTCGGGTCCATTCTGGTGGCATGGTTCTTAGAGAGGGTTCCTATGTGGCTCCTGAGGATCTTTATCAAGCCCACGGGGTGACGAGAGCCGCAACTGATGCATTGGGTTCATGTGTTGTCCTGACATGGAGGCGGGGAAGGTGGCCATTATTTCACAACCACGGTGGCTTGAGTGTGGTGCTAGATGCCACAAGTGATCCTGAGATATCCATATGTAGGTATGGACTATAGCCATGATCCATACATGGTGCTTCCTCCTTGGGAGGACTAGGACCAACGAGGTATGTGTTTTATTATGATGTTTTGTGATTTTGATAGACAACATTGATTATATATGTATATGGATGATGACACTGTGTCTAGTTTTGTTTTGCAGATGTGGGACCCTGAGGACGAGAGGAAGAGGTTTTTAGGGAGCGGGCTCACTATGGGCTAGCTTAACAGGCATCAGTAGAGCCAAGGGTTGGATAGAGGAGGCGACAAGATGACATTGGTAATGGACTAGTGAGAGAGTCGTAGGGAGAAGCCGGGGTGATGTTGGAGGATCTGTGTCGATGTTTCGAGTGAGTTCTATAGGGTGTGCCTGAGGGTATGTGGGCCCACATCCATGATGAGGAGGTCCTAGAGAAGTGTGTGGGAGTACTAGTAGAGTGTTGGACCCTGATCCATCGAGGAAAAGTGGTGGGGGAAGCGATGACTGGTTGGCTGCCTCCTAGACCGAGAGGGCCCCCAGCTGGTGGGACGCCTTCGAATTACGGAGGACCTGGGGGGGGCGATCTCTTGGGGCACCTTGAATGTCGATATGTGTATGTATGGGCTTAGGAGATTGATTTTGTATAGGGTACTTGATACCCACTTTTGTACTCATACGGGTGGGGGGATTCATGGGCCTACGGGAGATTGTACATGTATATTTTTTGTAAACACTTACAATATTCGATGATATATATGGATCAATATATTTTGATCATGCATGTCTTTCTGTGTTATGTTTTTATGTATGATGTCTTTTCTATGTGTTTTGACAAATGTATGATGCTATGTATATGATGTTGTTTAATGTGATAAATGATAATATAGTACTAGGTTAGCCATGTGATCTGATACTTGATTGAGTTGTCTTGGAATATGTGTAAATGTGATGGAATAAAATTTTCGAGATAAGAGTCTAAATTGCAGGTATTTGCGAAAGAGGCAAGGATCGTGAACATGATATACATTGTTGAGTTGTCGGACGACAAGTGGGGAATCTAATAGAACGCTAAGGTGATGAATGTGGCGGTGACTAGCCTTGGTGAGGAGACCAATGATAACATCATATTCGGCTTGGTTTTTGGTGGATGATCCCAAACATATTCCACTAAAGTTGAGTAGTATATGTGAGGGGGTATAGAGGGCCCAAGCAACTGAAGTGATATTTTGGGTCCAGCGGCTGCACCATCAACGTAACTGATGTGGTATGCTGATGGATGATGTATCTATCAATAAAACGGATGATATATCAGACATGAGGAGTGGTGGCGATAAAGAAGACTCAAAAACTCTACAAATGTGTATAAATAAAAACCTAAGTTAGGGGGGATACACTTAGGGGTAAAACGTCTTTAGGTACAACCCATTGACAGGTTCTTTGAGAGGGTATCCTTTGGGGGAGGCCAAGATGTAGGAGCCTTTAGTGAGGCAGTGTTGGACAATGTAGGGAATATTCCATAATGACTCAAATTTCCCATGGCCAAGAGTATCGTGGGTGATATTGTAGGCTAACACAAGATCACCGTTGTGGAATGAGAGAAGGTTGACATGGCAGTCGAAGGTGGATTTGGACCATTTTTTAGTTACCTCATTGTGTTAACTAAGGTTAACAGACGTTTCTCCATTAGATCAGTGTCAGGTAATAACTCAATGGAAGTGCGTAATGTGGGGATTTCACACTCGATAGGGAGGGTGGTTTCAATCCCATGGATGAGGTGGAATGATGTAAAGTCGGTGGCAGTTTTGACTTCCATGTGATAAGCCCATAAAGCTGAAAAAAACATATGATGCCAGTTGGTCTTATGGTTGTTGACAGTACATTGTAGCATGGTTTTTAGGACTTTGTTAACAACCTTAACCTGCCCATGGGACCGAGGGTAGTATAGGGAAGAAAACTCATGGGTCAATCCTAATTTTGTTTACCATGATCAGACACTAACTGTATTAGGACTCTGAACCAGGTAATGACGTGGTTAAAGAAAAAATGCATTGTTGTGTCAGCGATGTTGTTAAATGTGGGCATGGATTTGGCTTACTTGGTAAAGTAATCTACTACCATGAAAATATACTTGCTTCCATTACTGGATGGAGGATGGAAAGTCATGAAGTCTATGCCCCATTACAGAAGGGGTCAGTTATGATGACCTGATGTAGAAGAGATGGTGGAGCTCATGCTTTGTTCACTTAAAGATGGAATTTGTCGCAGCGCTTGACAACATGAATGCAGACATGAAACCAAGTGGGCCATAAGTACACTGCTCAAATGATTTTTTCGATGGTGGACATACTTGAGAGGTGACCACCACAAGCATCATTGTGGAAATCGTTCAAGACTCTGTCAGATTCATCGATGGTAAGACATCGTCGAAGAATGATATGGACCCTGCATCGATAGAAAACATCATCGATGAGGAGGTATCTCATGGGCTAATGGTGAATGCATAGACGATCATCTCAAGAGATATGAGACCCAAAATAATGTGTCTGAAAGTAGAGGTGTTCATCAGGGAAATCCTCATTGATGGGGGAAGCTTTAAAGTCCGAGGGAAAAGTTGTAATGAGTTCGAAGACGACAAGAGATTTCTTTCTTTTTGGAGTAGAGAAATCTATATCGTATTCCTGGAGGATAAAAATCCATAGGGAAAAGTTTCCATTAATATGTCATCGACTAAGAAAGTACTCCATGGGATTGGAGTCTTCTATGACTTTGGTAGTTTGAAGCAGAATACAATGCCACAATTTTTGGACTGCGAGGACAATTTCTAATGCCAATTTCTCATCATGATTATACTTCAAGGGTGGCCCGAAAAGGTTTTCAATAATGTAGTAAATCACATGTCCACGCCCATCATCCCCTAATTGGAGGAGGATTCCTGATACTGAGACAACTGAGGTTGATAAGTAGAGGATGTAATCATGATCATACTCTTGGGGGATAATTAAAGGGGCATTGGATAGGGTGGATTTTAAATCAGAAATTTTTTATTGAGCATGTTTGTCCCATTGAAATGGGATATCAAGTCGCAGTAGGCAGAGAAAACCATGTGCACGAGTGGCATAGTTTGGGAAAAAGCAACGTAGAAAGTTGGCTTTGCCTTGCAAGATCTGCAGTTGGCATAAATTCCTAGGTGGGGGATTTTTGTGATAGCTTGGACCTTGAGGGGGTCCACAGTGATGCCGTGTTGGGAGATAATGAACCCAAGTAGGCACTCGACAGTGATGCCAAAGACACACTTTAGGGGGTTCAAGTAGATATTATATTGGCAGCATCGTTGGAAGACGATGAATAAGTCGTCTAAATTGGGGGTTTGATTTTTGGATTGAGAATCTTGGTCATCCAAATAATTAAGGATGATGTGAGAAATATCATGAAAAACATAGGTCATGGCCCATTGAAACGTAGCACCATTTGTTTTTAGTCCAAAATTCATGACGCGATAAGAAAAGGTACCCCATGGGGTAGAAAAATTGGTTTTGTACTGATTTGTTGGATGGATTTGAATTTGGTTGTAGCCAGAGGACCCATCCATAAAGGAAAGTTCCTCATGGTCAGCACAATCATTGATGATTTGGTCAATGAAAGGGGTTGGGAAATTCTCTTGGGGTCAATCATGGTTGATATCGAGAACGTCTGTGCATACACGAATAGTTACCTATTTTTTGTTAACGGGGATGGGGTTGGAGACCCACGAAGTGTACACAATGGGCTAAATGAAACCAGTGACACGTAACTTGTCAATTTTTCCTTTGATAGCCACAACCTTGGATGGCTAAAGGGGGCGTTTCTTTTGAAGAACTAGGGAGACATATGGCCATATGTTGGTTCGATGTTCAATGATAGAAGGATCGAGGCTAGGCATCTCCGTATATGACCAGGAAAAAATATCCTGGTATTCCTAAAAGAGAGCTTTGTAAGAAATGAGTTCTTGGGAGCATGTGGCACCAATGATGATTTCTTCTATGATTCTCGGTTTAATGGAAATGTCAATTTTGACGGTGGGGGAGATGTTGACCATGTTTCCTTCTTCAAAAGCATCTGGGGTAGGGATAGAGTTGTTGACCCAGTCTATATGCCCCAAAGGAATAAAATCCTTAGTTTCGATTGCGCATATGGAGGCTTGGATAGGAGGGTGAAATTCCTCTTATGAAAGAAAAAGTGATCAATGATGGAGAGCATTCCATGGGAAATTGTGGGTAGTGATTTCCTTCAGGATATCTTTGTCACAGTGAAAAATGCGAGAATACAGGGATACTGGGAGGTGATAGAGGGAACTGTCAATGGGTAAGTGTGATTTTCCTTAAGTGGTGAGGATGTAGAAGGTATATCCTGGATAGGGTGCAAGGGCCCTCTATTCATAGAGAAAATGTCATGATATTATGGATGGTACCCCATTCACTCGGGGACTGACGACAAAATATATCGAATATCAATAATGTGAGCCTTAGTAGGGAGTGGATGAGAGGGATCTGGCCAAGATGTGTGGCATATTGCGGCTAATGTTTGGTGAAATTGAGGTAGAGATGGGAAATGATGAGTGTAATGGCCATATAATGAGCATATGACACAAGCGAATTTGGTTCGTAACCCTTTATTGCATGTGGTCGAGGACTCCGTAGTAGCAGTATATGTACTTGGTGGAGTGCCAAACAATGGGGTTTCTCGAGGGATCTAGATAAGATTATGTAACTTGGGAAGAGTAGGATATCTATTAGTGGAGTGTCCTTATCTTTCTCATAGTGCGCAAGGAGGTTGATCTCGGGGAGGGGGCAGAGTTGTGGGCTCATTCTTCCTTTGTCTTCCCACACTAGTGGCGGTGGTGCCAAAAGTTGGGGGTGAGGGTGGTGTGGCAGGAGCCTGTACTGGGATCTACATCGGTATTCCCTTTGTCCGAGGAGGGAGAGATGGTGTAGTAACCATAGAGGGTGGATGAAGATACCATATAGGGATGGAAAGAACCATGTTAGGAAGGGTAAGGGTTGCAGCTACCTGAAATGCTTGGAATCCAGGTGGGGAGAAAAAAAAGGGAATTTGGATAATGGATTGAGGAACTGTCTCCCAAACTGGGATTTTCCCCTAGAGGGGGGGGAGGGAATCAGGGATAAGTGGTGCAGTGGGGTTCTCAGAAAATTCCTGAGGTAGTATTTCTCCAATTGATGGAACTTCGATGTGGGGAGAGGCATCAATGGGAGGAGTATTGTCTCTGATATTTGTTCCATTAGAGGATACTACACACCCTTGTGTTGAAGGGTGTAGGAGAGGTGGTGCTCCATGATATGCCCCCAACAAGGATAGGTCCTTGAAAATTTTGGGACCCATGTAGATGATTGAATAAGCATCTGAGCTAGTGTGAACAAGGAGGAGAATGTTATCAATGTTGGTGGAATGATTAGGCTCGTAATGTGTAAGTTGGTCGAAGGTGATGATTTTCCCATTATGGGGGGACATCATCGTTCGAAACACATAAGAGGCTACTTCCTTCATATCATACATGTAGCTATGTCCGAAAAATATATTGTAAACAAGAACAAGTGGGGCATCAATAACTTCAATGTCGATGAGGATGATTTTTCCCCCGAGTTCTACTGGTACATTTTGGAAGAGCCCTTCAGGGGATGATAGGTGACCATCATAATCTCTAAGGGTTATGGCAGATGGTACTAGCTTTGGTGGGCCAATTTTCTACCATACAACTTTGGACATGATGCATGTGGATGCACCTTCATCAATGATGCATCAATGATGCATCGATGAACTGTGATGTTCTAGATCTTAACTGGTATATAGAAAGATACCAGGGTGGTGAGGCATGGTTCTACACTATCTATATCAAATATGATGAGTCATGTATCAGTTGGCTCTATTTGCCCCAAGGTGGAAAGAAAATATTTCCACTGATATGGAAAATTTTGAAGGACCTCAAATACAAACATTGTTGCAGGAGACTATGCTAAGTCGTCGACCAAACTGTAATTATGTGCTTCCCTAGCATGAGGGTTATTTACATTTCGTCGTAACGATATGTGAGGTATACAAGGGTTTGTTTCATTGTTAGGGTGTGGAATCATCAAGGGTTTTCCTACTAGAACATGAACTACTTTTGAGGTGGTTAGTGTAGAGTGAGGAGGCATGCCATATTGACGACCACATGTTTGCAGAAGAATCTCTTCTTCGCTTGTGAGGAGGATATTGTGATAAGCTGGATTTCTAGGTTGAATGGGACCCGGGTTTTGATATTTCCCCATTTGTGGTGGAGCAGCGTGTACTTTCTGTTTGGAATTCATCACACCTTGGTGTGGAATAGGGTTTTTCAAAATCACCGAAGGTGGTGATTGAAAATAATATTGTGGGGCCTGATGGGGGACAGGTGGTGCTAGAGGTTTTTGTGTGTTCGTGGATTCTTTCATCTATTTATAATTGGAAATTTGGGGGAAGTGGTGAGTATAATGTCCACACTCGCCACATAGAGTGCAAGGGAAGTTAGTTCTGAGGTTATTGTTCCTCCCTTGTCATGGTTGATTTTTATTTTTTACCACTTGCGAGTTTTGGTTGCCTTGATTCTGATTGGATGATTGTTTTGGGAGTTATTTCCTCCTGGTATCGGGTTGTTATTGTTTCGGTTTTTTCTTTTCTTCTTGGCATTATTTGGCTAATGGGTGGGATTTTTCGTATTAAATTGTTCAAAAGTTTGAACCTGTTGAATGGGAGAGGGTTGAACAAAGTTAACGTCATCATGTGGTTGTCCTGGTGGGGAGGACAAAGAAATGGAAAATATGGATTGTTTTATGGAGACGATCCATATGGAATATAGGAAGTTGAAGTACCTCCACAAATTTTAGGGTCATCTGTAGGGGTTGGGGGTGGACCCACACTTGATTGAGAGACTGAATGCATCTAGGGTACCGATGTGGCTCCCCCCAACGATTGAGGGGGAACAACAAGATATGAATGTTGGTGAGTGGATGGAGGGTAATAAGATGTCCCTCCATATGGTTGTTGATATTTAGATGCACCATAAATAGGTGACAATTGGTTGTAAGGGTTGTAGTGTGTCATGGAACCAATCAACCCATCTGCAGCATGGGACATCCCAGGTTTGTCTTGGAAAAACGGTATGGGTATGGGTGCATCAGGTAAAACTGTGTACAATTAACCTAACTTGGCATAGATGACATCAAAACTTTGGGCCTTGTTGATGGCTTCCTCTTCTGACTAAGGAAAAGTGGATACTACATCCTTGGAAATAATAGAGATGAGTGATTTGAGAAACCAATTGAGATGTTGTTCTTTGGTGGTTTATTCTTTACACAAACTATGACACCGATGCCATTCATGGATGTGGTCAGCTATATGGATAGAAGTAGTTTGTTTGAACTATGAGAGAATTTCTAAGCCAATATCATGATGAACTGGTAGTTGGAAAAAGGACAAAAAGTCCTTGGCCAATGATTCAAAGGTCACATGGGACCTTGATTTTTTGTCCATGTACCATTTGGTTGAGAAACCCGTGAGAGTTCGTTGAAACAACCTTAAGAGGATGCAATCATCCATGATGTTGTTTGAAGATCACCATAAGTGGAAGTTCATAACATGGTTAGTGAGATCGTCTCGTAGTTTTCCTTCAAACATTGGAATATCTGAAGGCAACTTTGTAGGCATATTGCACCAAGTGGGCTCATGTAGAATGAGATCATTTGCAAGTTTGGTTAAATCAAGAATGTTAAGGGATGCCAAGTATGGCATAGGGATATTTGGTGGAGGATTAGTTCCATCCATTGTGTGTGTAGGTAACAAACCTATCCCTTGAGAGAGATTTGGTGGGGTTGTACTTCCTCCTTGAGAAGAAGTTTGACCCCCACCTCCTTGTGAAGGAGAACTAATGGATGGATAGCCTTGGGTATTGAACCCAAGAAAAGTGGAACCAAGTAAATTTGATCCCAAAAAATTAGCACCTACAGGGGTGTGATATGGTTGAGTCGGTGAGTCGAAAAGACTAGGGACTCCTCCTAGAATATGAGGGATATTCTGCAAGCGTCTGGAATGACGGGGATTATGTGGTTCCCCTATGGTTTCCGAATAGCAGAGAGGCTATGTGAAAATTGTGACAAGAGAGAAATAAATGAGCAAGAGATTTTGACCTTCACAAAATAATATAACTCACAATTGCATGTAATCAAATGAACATCATACATAAATAAATTGTAAATAAACAAGCATGTGGATAGGTGGGTTTTTTCCGCATGGGGGAACAATAAAAAAAATTGCTCATGTCCTAAAAGACGTATCTCCCTTCCTCTCAATTAGCTCTAGGCCTTCCAATAGCACTCAATAGTGGGGTTTGAAGCCACTGGAAGAGGAACTAGTGAAGTATGAAGTAATAAATTAAAATGAGTGGTAGAGGGTGCATATCTAGAAAGAACTGACGATATTTCCCAATAGCCACACAAAATCTAATCAAGGTGCAATTGCAGCCCAAAATCTAACCAAGTTAAGTCTGTGATTTCAACATGTGGACTTCTGGTGGTCCTTACAAATCTTCTTACCTAGCTTACTATGTGTCTTTGGTACAACCTTGTGGAATATTTAAAGCCCTAAAGAACTAGAAATGTGGACATATGGGTCCCTACAAATCCTTTAAACTCCCTATAGTTTTGTTTATACTAAGAAAGATTTAAAACTATCCTATAATTGTACATATGTGGGCATGTATGGGCCCGTTACTTTTATCTTTAAAATTTCCTAGAGTGTGAGCTAAACTAAGAAAACATTTAGAAACTATCTTAATATTGCAAACATGTGGGCATGTATGTGCCCTTACAAATCTTTAAGATGATTTCAGAAACCAAGAGGAATCCTAGGGGGGATTTGTCCTCTCCTAAATATTTTTTCAGAGAGATGAAATGTCCTTTTAACCACCTTTATGATTCCCGAGATCACACTAGGGTGCGGGGGAAGATCATACTTGAGGGTCAAAATTATCTTCTAGTCCTAATTTAAGTGATTGTGTATGAAACCAACAACTTCAACTTAAAAATTTACAAACCAAATGAGCCATCCATGTGGAAACAAAGAAAAAGAGGAGAATAGTGATTATTTTTAACCCCCTAAGTGCCTATGTTAGCTAATATTTCTTATGGGAAAGGACTCTAAGTGGAGTGTATTTTCCTTACAAAGTGGAGGAAAATAAAAATATGAAGGCTAGGGGCCCTCAAACCATTCATAAAAATCCTTACAATTTGAAATATTAGACTTATACATGAGTTATAGTTTTGAAAGGCATGCAGATGGCACACCATGAATAGAGTAATGAAGCTTGTTTCATGCACGGTGCATAGAGTGTGCATCTGTGGGCCTGGAAATTTGCACACTTCCTGTCACGCATCAGGGGAGAAATTTCCAAGTGAAATACTCCTTCCAAAGTTCTGAATTTGGACTTTGGCAGGTTGGGCTAGACCGGTTTTGGTACCTGCAAGTCAAACCAATCAAAATAAAGTTCTCTCAAGGCTCAAATAGGGAGGTATTTGATACCGATCCTCGGTATGGTCGTCAATCTGTTGTGTTGGTTTTGTCACTTGGGTGAGAAAAACAACAACACTTGCATGTTTAGATGAGCATGCTAAACAAGATAGAAGTTTGTAAGTGGGTTAAATAATCCAAACACATATTAAAAAAAATATATAAAACTAAAAAAAACTAAGAAATAAATGTTAGAAATCTTGAGAAACTTAGAACCATGAAAATCAACAAATGACCAACATATTGCAACCAATGGATCAATAGATTAGTAGGGAAAACACCATAGAGAAAGGCAAGGACTTATGAGTCCCCTCTTATTCCTTGGGAGGGCTCTTGAGTTCCCTAATTGAGATATCTTCTCTCCTACAATGGAAGAAATGGAAAATGGTGAAGAAAAACAATGCTTATTCCCTCAAGAGGTGAGTGGAATGGCCTACTACAATGGTGCTTGAAGGCGTCAAAGAGAAAAGAGGATTCTCAAGGAAGAATTCTTGCAGCATAACAATACCTTGAAGATTTTGGTTTCTTATCACACCCATGGCTCTTATTTATAGAGTCCATTCATGGGAAAATGTAATTGGTTCATAGTGTGAGCAAGGAGCATTTTAGGGAACTCTCTAGCCCTTGACCAACCTCCAAGCTAGATTTTTCTCAGATATGAGTGTCAAATCACATTGAGGGTCGGACTAGAAGTGGTCAAGGGGCCGACAAGATTCATAAATGCGTTGTTCATGGAAGTGTGTGGATTTTCGTGTAAACAGTCGTGCATTTGGTGCATAGTGTGCGCTGAGGACTGTGTTGGTCCACGCATGCTTCGAACTGTGTGTGCGTCTCTTTTGGTGAATTTGTGCACTTTAATTTTTGACCCAATTATATAGATTTTTTCCTTCTAGATGCATTTGTGGTGTTTTAGGTGGACTATTTACTGTTGGCATTGATATTTTTCCTTAACCATTGTCTGCAATGTTTCGGACAATATTTCAGTGATAACACTTAGTCTTTCTCAACTATGGTGGGGCTTGTAAATTTTGAAAAATATAAATTATATCACTATACCATGGAGATAAAAGAAACTTTTGAGATACTCAAGGTGATGGTTCTGCATCCATGTTTTCTGAAAGGTATGCAATGAAATTGATTCCCAAGAGATCAAAAGTTGAATGATCCATCAATTTTTCCAGTCCTTGACCTTTGACTAACTTTATTAGATTTATCTCTATATCATACTCCAACAGAGATGCAATCCATTTCCATCTTCAGCCTTCAGGATCTGACTGAGTTAAAATGTCTTTGACTACACTATTAGGAACAAAACAAATAAGAATGAAAGATATAAACCCTTAACTCCTTCAATTCCTTCACCAGTGCATAGGCTTTATTTTCCATGATGTTATATTTCAATGGTGAATCCCTCAATGATATGCTATAAAAGGAAATAGGTTGGTCCAAATTATGATCATTTTTTTGCAACAACACTCCTGCAATAGTATGTTCGAAGGAAAAGTAAAATATCATAAAATATTTTGAAGAGTTTGGGCTACTTAATATTGGTGCTTCAATCAGGGATCTTTTTATGTCATCAAATGGACCTTTTTCTGCATTTGTCCATTTAACCTGATTATATTTTCTCAACATGTGAGTAATAAACTTATCAATTTCAGAAATGTTTGGTATAAACCTTCTTAGGAAGTTCACCCTTTCAAGAAAATATTGCACTTCCTTTTTATTCCTGGGAGTGTCTATTTTTTGAATTGTTGCTACTTTGCTTGGATCTATTTTGATTCCCTTTTTTGATATCACATGAACTAATAGTTTCCCTTCTTGCATTGAAAAATTTGACTTCTTTGGATTCAAGGAAATACCAAACCTCCTGCACTTTTGAAAAATATGTTTCAAGTGTTTCAAATGCTCCTTATCAGAGTTAGAAAAAACTGTAATATCATCCAAATATATAACAATGAAATTATCCCTTTCTTCTGCAAAGGCTATATCCATAGCTCATTGAAATGTTTCTCCTATGTTCATCAACCCAAATGGGATATTTTCATACATGAACGTTCCCCAAGGTGTGGTAAAAGTTCTATTTTCTTGATCCTCTGGATGCACCATAATCTTATTATACCCTAAATATCCATCTAACATTGACATTTTTTGCAATCCCACAACTTTCTACAAGATATAATCCATCTTTTGGAGATGATATTTCTCTTTCAAATATACCCTATATAGATTGCTGAAATATACATACAATCTTATTTGTCCATTCTTCTTCTTGACAAGAACTAGATTTTCCAACCATTTAGAAAATCTCAATGAAATAATAATTTTTTCATCAAACAATTTTTTCACTTTTTTCTCAATTAAAGGTAGGAACAGTGGATTTATCCTTCTTAGCTTTTGTTTGAATGGTTTTCGATCTTATTTGATTGGGATTGTATGTTGGATGATGCTTTTATCGTATATTTCCAGGTCCTCATATCTTCGTGCAGACACATCTGAGAATTCCTTCATCAATTGAAGATACCTTTCTTTGTTTTCAAGGGTTAAATACTTAGACAATTTGGTGAATTTCGGTTCATTTTCAGTTCCAGTGTTGCAGTATTTTTCCTCACTTTCATTATGAGTCACTTTTGGCTTCTTTTCCACATCATTATTATCAAAACTGTTCTCAAGAGGAACCATACCTTTTGGGATGCAATTGTTTTTCATCTAAATTATCTCATTTCCAGCTATAACATTCTGATAGTCATGTGAATCTGGAGTCAAACTTTCATTTTCCTCTTCAAAAAATAGATTTTCATCAACAATGTGTGGGTTTGCAAATTCATCTCACATTTGAAGGAACCTAATGAATTTTTTATCATCTTCAAAGACCTGTCTATATTTGATATTGTCAGGGACCGATGGCTAGTGTTTGAATTCAATCTCATCCTTCTTGTTTGGATGAATAGGATTTTTGAAAACATTAGTTGAGGTAGCTAAAGCATCAACAATCATATTCTACCCTCTTGGTATCAGTGATATACCATACTCTGTGAATCCTTAAAATAAATAAAACACTACATTCCTATATGCCCTCATTCTAGGGTGCTTGGTATGATAAATTCCCTTAACTTGATTAATTACTAGATCAAAAACACCATCCACAACTATTCTCTTAGCCTTAAATCCTTTTAAACCCCAAATATAAGGCCTCATATTTAGCGACATTGTTTGTATATTCAAAATCCAGCTTAAAAGAATAGATTTTTGAAGCACCTTTTGGAGGAACAATCCAAACACCTACCCTAGATGCTTCTTTACTGACAAATCCATAAAAATCCATGTTCCATAACCCATTATCCTGATCATCTGCTTGATCTGAACCTAGTTCTTCCTGCAATTGTTCACCTTTGTTCCCTAGAATTTAAGTTCATTCTTGTCCTCCTCTTCTAAACAGATATCATTATAAAA
Organism: Picea engelmannii; assembly: GCA_009831015.1. Classification (NCBI taxonomy): domain Eukaryota; kingdom Viridiplantae; phylum Streptophyta; class Pinopsida; order Pinales; family Pinaceae; genus Picea; species Picea engelmannii. Next base: position 276,048 of record ML786556.1, on the reverse strand, counting down.
AATAGAAGCCCCAGTATCAATGTCAGCAACATAAATAGGGTGATTATTAGGCCTATTTTGGATGCTTACCATGTATGCCAACTGTTTTTCTCTGCACAGTCTCCTTTGTTTCCCAAACACTGGAATTGTTGCATATGACATGTCCTTCTGCAAGGTACCCTTTAATTTTTCTACCCAAGACCTAGATAATAGCATCCCAAATTTAGGTGGAATATCAACAATCACCACATCCATAACAACACTTTTAGATGAAATCTGAGTTAAGGTAACAACAATATCTTTAATCAACCTCAAACATTTAACCTTCCTTGAATCAAATGAAAACAAATCTTTATATGGTCTTGTGATGTCTAATCCAAGATTTTCCATAACCACCTTTGGAATCAAATTGTGGGATTCCCCTGAATATAACATTGCATTATGTAGGGTCATATCATGAAAATTGAGACTGATGTAAAAAGGAGGCACTTCATCATTATCATTTTTTGCTTCAACCTGAGGACCAAAATGAAAAGTAGGATGATCATCATGAATATTTAGACTGGCATATGTTTCTCCCATTTTCAACATCTTCATAATATGACCTCTATATTCAATATTCTTTATAATTTCATTAAAAGGGATTGAAACTTGTATCTTATAGATTTCACTTTCAAGATTAAAAGGATATTGAGAATTTTCTATCTCTTTGATGTTAACATCCTTCTTTCCATATTGAGGTTTCTTTGGAGCATCATATTTTGGATTATCTTTATTTGGCATGTATTTCCTTGGAGGATCCCTCTTCTTGTGACTGGTAGAGGGATGATCAGCTTAAACTTTGTTTGGATTGACCACTAGATTTCTATTTATGATATTGTACTATTTCCAAAATTCAAAAATAACATTTTGATGCCCATGTCTATATGGGCCCTTACAAAGCTTTAATATGATTTCAAAAACTAAGAGGAACCCTAGGGGGTATTTTTCCTCTCCTAAATAGTTTTTAAGGGAGATGAAATGTCCTTTTAACTACCTTTGTGGTTCCCAATATCACACTAGGGTGTGGGGGAAGAGCATACTTGAGGGTCAAAATTTACTTCTAGTCCCAATTTAAGTGATTGTGTATGAAAGAAATAACTTCAACTTAAAATTTTACAAGCCAAATGAGCCATCCATGTGGAAACAAAGAAAAACAGGACAATAGTGATTCTTTTTAACCCCCTAAGTGCCTATGTTAGCTAATATTTCTTATCAGAAAGGACTCTAAGTGTAGTGTAGTTTCCTTACAAAGTACAGGAAAATAAAAATATGAAGGTTAGGGGCCCTCAAACCATTCATAAAATCCCTTACAATTTGAAAAAATCCACTTATACACAGGTTACAATTCTAAAAGGCATGCAGAGGGCACAAAATGTATAGTGTAATGAATCCTATTTTACATAGTGCGCAGAGTGTGCATCTATGGGCCTGAAAATTTGTGCACTTCCTGTCACGCGTTGGGGGAGAAATTTCCAAGTGAAATACTCCTTCTAAATCTCTGAATTTGGACTTTGGCAGGTTGGGCTAGGCCGGTCTTAGTACCTACAAGTCAAACCAATCAAAATAAAGTGCTCTCAAGGCTCAAATAGAGAGGAATTTGATATCAATCCCCAGTATAGTCGTCAATCTGTTGTGTTGGTTTTGTCACTTGGATGAGAAGAAAAACAACACTTACATGTTTAGACGAGCCTTCTAAACAAAAAGTTTGTGAGTGGGTTAAATAATCCAAACACATATGAAAACAAATATATAAAACTAAAAACAACTAAGAAATAAATGTTAGAAAGATTGAGAAACTTAGAACCATGAAAATCAACAAATGACCAACATATTGCTACCAATGGATCAATAGATTAGTAGGGAAAACACTGTAGAGAAAGGCAAGGACTTATGAGTCCCCTCTTCCTCGTTGGGAGGGTTCTTGAGTTCCCTAATTGAGATCTCTTTTGTCTTACAATGGAAGAAATGGAAAATGGTGAAGAAAAAAAATGCATATTCCATCAAGAGGTGAGTGGAATGGCCTACTGCAATGGTGATTGAAGGCTTCAAAGAGAAAATAGAATTCTCAAGGAAGAATTATTGTAGCATAACAATACCTTGAATATTTTGGTTTCTTATCACACCCATGGCTCTTATTTATAACATTCATTCATGGAAAAATGTAATTGGTTCATAGTGTGAGCAAGTGGCTTTTTAGGGCACTCTCTAGCCCTTGACCAGCCTCCAAGCTAGATTTTTCTCAGATATGAGTGTCAAATCACATTGGGGGTCAGACTAGAAGTGGTTGCAGGGTCGACAAGATTCATAAATGTATCGTTCATAAATGCATCGTGCATAGATAATCATGCATTTGGCACATAGTGCACATTGAGGACTGTGTTGGCCTGCACATGCTTCGCACTGTGTGTGCGCCTCCTTTGGTGAATTTGTGCACTTTAATTTTTGACCCAATTATATAGTTTTTTCCTTTTGGATTCATTTGTGGTGTTTTAGGTGGACTAATTGTTGCTGACATTGATATTTTTCCTTAACCATTATGTGCAATGTTTCGAATGATATTTCAATGATAACACTTAGTCTTTCTCAACTCTGGTGGGGCTTGTAAATTTTTCAAAATATAAAATATATCATTATACCATGGAGATGAAAGAAACTTTTGAGATACCCGAGGTGATGCTTTTGCATCCATGTTGTCTAAAAGGTATGCAATGAAATTGATTCCCAGGAGATCAAAAGTTGAATGATCCATCAATTTTTCCAATCCTTGACCTTTGACCAAATTTATTGGCTTTATCTCTAGATCATATGCCAATAGAGCTGCAATCGATTTCCCTCTTCGGCCTTCAGGATCTAACTGAGTTAAAATTTCTATGACTACATTATTAGGAACAAAAGAAATAAGAATGAAAGATATAAACCCTGAACTCCTTCAATGGCTTCACCAGTGGATAGGCTTTCTTTCCCATGATGTTATAGTTCAATGTTGAATCCCTCAATGCTATGCTATTAAAGGAAATAGGCTGCTCGAATTGTTTTTCATTTTTCTACAACAACACTCTTGCAATAGTATGTTCTAAGGCAAAGTAAAATATCATAAAATATTTGGAATAGTCTGGGCTAATTAATAATGGTGCTTCAATCAGGGATCTTTTTATGTCATCAAATGACCCTTTTTATTCATCTTTCCATTTAACCTGATAATATTTTCTCAACATATGAGTAATAAACTTAACAGTTTCAACAAAGTTTGGTATAAACCTTCTTAGGAAGTTCACCCTTTCAAGAAAAGATTGCACTTCCTTTTTATTCCTGGGAGTGTCTATTTTTTGAATTGTTGCTACTTTGCTTGGATATATTTTGATTCCCTTTTTTGATATCACATGGCATAACAGTTTCCCTTATTGAATTGAAAAATTTGACTTCTTTGGATTCAAGGAAATACCAAACCTCCTACACTTTTGAAAAACATGTTTCAAGTGTTTCAAATGCTCCTTATCAGAGTTAGAAAAAACTGTAATATCATCCAAATATATAACAATGAAATTATCCCTTTGTTCTGCAAAGGCTATATCCATAGCTCATTGAAATGTTTCTCCTATGTTCATCAGCCCAAATGGGATCTTTTCATACATGAATGTTCCCCAAGGTGTAGTAAAACTTGTATTTTCTTGATCCTCTGGATGCACCATAATCTGATTATACCCTGAATATCCATCTAACATTGACATTTTTTGCAATCCCACAACTTTCTGCAAGATGTAATCCATGTTTGGGAGAGGATAGTTCTCTTTCAAATACACCCTATTTAGATTACTGAAATCTACATACAATCTTATTTCTCCATTCTTGCTCCTGACAAGAACCATATTTGTCAACCATTTAGAAAATCTCAATGAAATAATAATTTTTTCATCAAACAATTTTTTCACTTCTTTCTCAATTAAAGGTAGGAGCAATGGATTTATCCTTCTTAGCTTTTGTTTTAATGGTTTCTGATCTTCTTTGATTGGGATTGTATGTTGGATGATTCGTTTATCATATATTTTCAAGTCCTCATATCTCTATGCAGACACATCAGAGAATTCCTTCATCAATTTAAGATACCTTTTCTTTGTTTTCAGGGGTTAAATACTTAGACAATTTGGTGAATTTTGGTTCATTTTCAACTGCAATGTTGCACTCTTTTTCCTCACTTTCATTAGGAGTCACTTTTGGGTTCTTTTCCACATCATTATTATAAAAATTCTTCTCAAGAGGAACCAAAACTTTTGGGATGCAATTGTTTTTCATCTAAATTATCTCCTTTCCATCTATAACATTCTGATAGTCATGTGAATCTGAAGCCAAACTTGCATTTTCCTCTTCAACAAACAAATTTTCTTCAACAATATGTGTGTTTGCAAATTCATTTGACATTTGAAGGAACCTAATGACTATTTGATCAAATTCAAAGACCTGTCAATATTTGATATTGTTAGGGACTGATGGCCAGTGTTTGAATTCAATCTCATACTTCGTGTTTGGATGAATAGGAATTTTGAAAATGTTAGTTGAGGATGCTAAAGAATCAACAATCATATTCTACCCTTTTGGTATCAATGATAAACCATACTCTGTGAATCCTTCCAACAAATACAACACTACATTCTTGTATGCCCTCATCATGGGGTGCTTGGTATGATAAATTCCCTTAACTTGAATAATTACTAGATCAGAATCACCATGCACAACTATTATATTAGCCTTAAAATCTTTTAAAGTGTTTAGTCCCAAATATAAGGCCTCGTATTCAACGACATTGTTTGTATAGTCAAAATCTAGCTTAAAAGAGTAGATTTTTGAAGCACCTTTTGGAGGAACAATCCAAACACCTACCCTGGATGCTTATTTACTGATAACTCCATAAAAATCCATGTTCCATAGCCCATTATCCTCATCATTTGCTTGATCTGAACCTAGTTCTTCCTGCAATTGTTCACCTTTCTTCCCTGAAATTTTAAGTTCATTATTGTCCTCCTCTTCTAAAAGGATATCATTATAAAAAATAGGAGCCCCAATATCAATGTCAACAACATAAATGGGGTGATTGTTAGGGATATTTTGGATGCTTACCATGTATGCCAATTTTTTTTCTCTGTACAATCTCCTTTGTTTCCCAAACACTGGAATTGTTGCATATGACATGTCCATCTGCAAGGTACCCTTTAATTTTTCTACCCAAGACCTAGATAATAGCATCCCAAATTTAGGTGGAATATCAACAATAACCACATCCATAACAACACTTTTAGATGGAATATGAGTTAAGGTAACAAAAATATCTTTAATCAACCCAAAACATTTAACCTTGCTTGAATCAAATGAAAACAAATCTTTATATGGTCTTGTGATGTCTAATCCAAGATTTTCCATAACCACCTTTGGAATTAAATTGTGGGATTCCCCTGAATATAACTTTGCATTATGCAGAGTCATATCATGAAAATTGAGATTGATGTAAAAAGGAGGCACTTCATCATTATCATTTTTTGGTTCAACCTGAGGACCAAAAATAAAAGCAGGATGATCATCATGAATATTTAGAGTGTCATATGTTTCTCCCATTTTCAACATCTTCATAATCTAACCTCTATATTTAGTATTCTTTATAATTTCATTAAAAGGGATTGAAACTTGTATCTTATAGTTTTCACTTTCAAGATTAAAAGGATATTGAGCCTTTTCTATCGCTTTGATGTTAACATCCTTCTTTCCATATTGAGCTTTCTTTGGAGCATCATGTTTTTTATTATCTTTATTTGGCATGTATTTCCTTGGAGGATCCTTCTTCTTTTGACTGGTAGAGGGATGATCATCTTAAACTTTTTTTGGATTGACCACTAGATTTCTATTTATGAATGATATTGTACTATTTCTGAAATTCAAAAATAACATTTTGATACCCTTGCCTATATTCTTCTGAATCCATCAACAAGGCATTATCTTGTTCTTGTAGAAACATATAATGCTCTTCTTTAGTCAAACAAACTTCATAATCATCTTCATTAAGAATATGGATTTGATAGTCAGATTGTTCAATAAAATATTCAACATAATTTTCCTAAAATGGAGGTCTGATTTGCTAGCCTCCCTAATTTCTTTGACCTCGTTGTCTCAATGGAGGAACTAGAGGTCTTTTGAAGTTTGGATTTATTATTTGAGGCTCTTGTATATCCCTAACAACAGGTTTTTTATCCAAAGTGAACCTTTATACTAACTTCTCCATAGTTTTCACCATCATATCTAACTGTGCATCTAAAGATTGGGAGGATGAAGGTTGATTTTCTTCTTTAACTATATTTTTCTTAGTTTCAACTTTATTCTTTATTTTTCCAGATTCCATTAAATTCACTTCTACCTCTATATAATCATTCATCATATCAGCAAAAGCGGTATATCTTCTCTCTGTTAACAACAAAGAAAAATAACTACTAAAATAATCAAAATAGTGCAATTGAGTAGCTCCAAGAGAGGGTTTAACCTAGTCTGGGATTTAATTGTACACTTTCATGAACCCAGTAGAAAAATCTTTCACTGTATAATTAGGGTCTCTTTTTAAACTGCTAAATTGTTTCAAGGGATGCAATGGATTTTTGTTATCTTCCCATTTTCTAATAAAAACTTGTTCAAAACCTGAAAAAATTAGGAATAATTCCCGATTCAAGTCCCTTAAACCATTTCTTGACTTCTCCAGAAAAAAATTGTCCAAAAAGTATCATCTTAGCATCTTCATGGTCAACTTATTCTAAATCAATCAAATCATTAAATCTGTCTAAATGTTGTTGTGTTGTGATATCTCCTTCTGCATTGTATGTTTTAATTCTTTTAGAATAGTTTTGGGGTAAATCATGTAGCAAAGCAGGGAGAACAAGAGGGGGAAACCTAGCAGCCATAACTCTGATAGGACTCTGTCTTGGAGTTGAAACCTGGCTTGAAAATGAATCCTTTGGAGAACTAACACCAACATTTAGACAATTTACAACATGTGAAACATGAAATAAAGAATTAAACTTGTTTATATCAAACATTGTTTTACTTAAATATGATTCTGACTTGGTTCTAGCAAAATATTTCTTAAATTTTACAACAAAATTAACTTCTTCAAGACTTCTTACTTCAGCTTTTGGCAAGGAAAAAGTTATTTCTAATAAAATAGTGTGTGATTCATATGAATTCCTCTGAATTTTTTGAATAATATTCTCAATATCAAAAGACGCTTCTAGAGGATTTGGATCTAGATTCTTCCTTCTATAAATCTTCTCGGGATCCAGGATTTCTAGTGGGGTCACCTTTTTCAACTAATTTTGACAATGGAATTGCCATGGTAAAATTATACAACCAAATTCTGTCTGGCTCTCTGTCTACCCTCAGGAATCAGATCTGCATATTTTTCATTCTTTCCCAGGGAATATTTCACGTTTTCTCCCCAACAACAATGCCAAAATGTTATCACTCTGTAATTTTCCTTAGCTATGGAAGGAAAAAACAAAGGTAACCACAAAACAACTTGCATACTAGAAGCTATATCTTCCAACCCAAAGACGTCTCTCTCTGATAACTCAACCACAAGAAATATTTGTTATTTAATAAACACAATTGATATATCTTCAATTTAGTGAGATTTTCATAATATGGAGGCAAGGTTGAGTGAAACACCCATTGGGAATGGAGTCATAATAATGAGATGTCAAATCAAAGCTTTCAAAATTGTTCAATATGAACAAAGGTACTTCAAGGGCTAGGTAGCTAGTAATCTGTCAGTCATCATAACTATTGTAGTATGGCGGTGAGAAGAAAGAAACGCATCAATTATAACAGAGCATCTGTCAGTGGATGAAGTTTTTTACAATATTAGAATATTAATGCAGGAGGTTAAATGTGAGATAAAGAGAAACAATAATGAATTCTCTCTCTTTAATCATCCATTTAAAATAGAATAGTAAACATAATGATAAACAAGATGGAAAACATTCACAAAGAAAACACATTGCAGATTACCAACACAAGAATCTAGGAGAAAAAATGTCCAAGAATCTTTGCTCAAAATATTTTCATTAACACAAAAACATATACAATTGTTGGAAATACTAAGAGGGGGGGGGGGTGAATCAATATTACCTCTTTTTAAAAAATTAGCAAATACTCTGTTATTTTATTAATCACCACAAAGATCAACAATGGAATTGTATTAAAAATAAATTATATAATTATAATTAACATGAATTACAATATTTTATAAAGAATATTCTAAGAGAGTGAAGGACATCAATCCTTTTTAGAGCACCAACTCTAGGAGACACAAATCCCCTTCTTCAAGGAACCAAACCTAGGAAGCTCCAACTCCCTTGTTTTAGGGCACCAACCCTAGAAAGCACCAACTCCATTGTATTTAGGGCACGAACCCTAGGAAGCACCGACTCCCTTGTTTTTAGGGCACCAACCTTAGGAAGCACCAACTCCCTTTCTTTTAGGGCACCACCCCTAGGAAGTACCAACTCCCTTTTATTCACACTTTACTTAGTAAAGGATATGAATCATTCATTGCTCCTCCCTTCCACCCTCACTGCATAATTATCATCAATTCTTCTTCTTTGGAATCTTCTTCTGCTTTTGGTCTTCTTATCTGGACTACAGAGACACTTCTTCTTCAGTGTTCTTTCTTGCTTATATAGTCTTCCAACTGGTGTGAGCGTTGAAGAATTGTGTCCCTTTTTTTGGACCATTTCACCTCTTAATTTAAATTAATAGTAATAGCATTTGTATTTTAATTCAAAATTAATATCTCCCTCTATTTTTATTCATGCATTAACATGAAATATTTTCAATTTAGTAAGAGGTATTTTTCATAAATCGATCACAGGTATGGATCGATTTATTTTAATTTGATCCCATGCCCTTTTATTTTATTCTTTAAGATTTTGTTGCATCCCCAGTTCTCCAATAGATCATATTTGAGCTTTTCGATTAGCTTTCCAATGAATTGGATGTATTTGATCACTTAATATCAGTCATGATAGAATCCAGATCTTGTGTGGTTCAAAGTTTCTTCCTAACAGAGGAAGCATTCTTCCTCTGTATGTTAAATTCTCACCGATACACTTTTAGGACCTCTATTCCATATGACCATAGGAAGTGACTAAGAACTAAGCCAACCAAGTTCTTAATCACTTATCAATATTGACAATCACATTTTATTTGTATGTTTGAGATGGATGGTTCTCGTTTATTTTGGGACTTCAGCGTTTAGAGACTCAGTCCTTTGCAGTATTCCAACTATTATGGAGAAAATGATGCCAAAGGATGTATAAACACTGCCTTCTCGATAACCTTCGTATGTCCAAGAGTTGGGATCGTAGACTTAGGCACAAAGGATCTCCCCGTGTCTAGGTATTTGTCTATTCGTGACTTTAGCCTTTGACACTTCGGGTAGTTTTTTTGGTAGGAGAAGATGGATATCCCCGAAGGATGTACTCCTGTAGTGACGTAGCTTGTTGACATCACTGTTGATGTGGCACTAGCTGAGTGGATACCACGTGTCAGCCTAATTTGTGAATTTTATAGTCCTTATGTGCACATCGACCTAGACACTTGTCACCATTTTATTGGGAAAAATGTCATATTTTTATTTTTCCACATGTCTTACTTCATGGATTCTAGAGTTTTGGAAATTTTGTACCATCCTTCAATTATTGTCGAAGTGACGAATAGATATACCACCATATATTTTCAATTGTATTGATCCTATGGCCTTTGTTTATTCCAGAACTCTAGGGTTCAATAATTCTTGTTTTATCTGAGTTGTTTATTGTCAGAGTAGGTCAAGGTCGAAGTTGATCAACTTATTCCTTAGCGCACTCTGAATAGATCAACGGTTCATGATATTTCATATTCTTCCTTTGATCTGACGGTCGACGGGGATTTGTGACTTCAGGGATTTTTCCTTTGGGTAAACTTACATGTTTTAGACTTCTTTTCACTATATTGGTCAACACCAGGGTTGACCAAAGTTTGTGATTTCGGGTCTTTGGCCTTCGGGTAAATTTACTTGTTCTAGACTCCTTTTCACCAGAGTGGTCAGCGCTAGAGTTGACCGCCTTCTTTCCTTTAGTGTGATCCGATGGTTCTAATATTTTCACTCCATATGAATGGTTGACAAAAGTTCATGACTTTGGGGCTTTAGCCTTTAGGTAAACCTACCTATTCTAGAATCCTTTTTGTCGGAGTGGTCAACATTGGAGTTGACCACTTGATCCAATGGCTCGTGTTTCTCCCAAGGAGATATTATATCAATGGTCTACATGATTTATTTTAATCCAAGACTTAGGGATATTGTGGCTTACACTATCCCTCCACTAAACTCGATCAAATGGTTGAGAATTCATTTGCAGTCCCTCATTGATCTAATGGCTAGAGAGACCATATGAAGCTCCTACTTCAGATTTGATGGTTGAGATTTAATCCTTCCCAACTTATGACTTCACCTCGATCTAATGATCTTGGATTGTCTCGAAATAAGAATGAATGACTCATGTGCATCATCTCTTTTGAGCTTCAATTAATGTTCTTCCTTTTGAGATTTGGGTTTATACTAGATTCTTCTCTACCCTATTGAAATCAATGACAATATTGTACCACTATGTCTAACAAAAACAACCAATGAGTATTTTTTCTCAAGCCCCAAACCTCTTCACCCTCATTTCCTTCACCATATATAGAATTGAATTACCTTCTAACTCAATAGAATTGAAATATTTAGGGTTTCTCATTATAGAAGGAGTTACAATTAATTACTAACTAATTGCTAACGAATTTCCATGTATTCCTATATTTTAGGGTTTAAATTCTTGACTAACGCATACAACCATAACATATTTTGATTACATATATTTAATGGAAAATTATTTTATCTTCCGACCCTAATGATGTCTTGAAAAATGGATCACATATAGTAGCTAAATATACTTTGACATGAGCCGACTGTGTGATTTCATAGCGACTAGGAGACTTGCTGTGAAATCTTTGTTTCAACAGTTTTGCAACAAATTTGGTAAATTTGTTGAGAAAACCATGTTCCTGATTGTTGATGTTGTAAAACTGCTCCAATATTGATCTAGCATATCCAAACTTGAGGAGACCTCACAAAACAAAACATGATATATATTGAGTATTACCAAATCATTCCACTGCCACTTGAGCCAACAAATCCATATTCTTCTTTGCATTTTCTTACTTGTTTATTTAGGGGAAGAGATCTCTTGACCATCGTATTGTTGTTTTCCAAGGCTCCTTCACACAAATCTTCTTCCCTTAGTTGAACAATCACAACCTGATATTATTTTAACTATTTTCTTAGTCTCTTAACTGCCATTTCATCTTCTTCTTAAGGAGATTGAGATTCATCAACTTCTTCAGCAGCACACTAAGCAAGTACCTCATATTTGTTCTATTCATCATGACTTTATCTCCTTGCTACTGATCTGGTCACAGGTTTGCTAAGATTTTCTTTTTCAAGTACTTTTGGACTGAACATCACTTTTTTACCTGGTGAAGGTTGGATTTCCACAATATCCTCATCTTCATGACAGGGAGATGCTTCATCAGTAGGGATTAGTTTCTTCACAACTGACCTAGTTAGGGGTCTCTTGGGTTTTTCTGTGTATGCTGCTTCAAGAGTGAAAATAAGCTTTTTACCTTTCATCTTGCTTCTCTTACTGTCAGGGGTTTCTTCAATTTTTTTAGTTATATTTATAGCATGTCCTAATTTCTCTTTACCCTTTCCCTTGGATCCTTTTCTAAGAGACAATTAGGTTGTAGTCTCAAGGGTTTCAATTACAATAGGATGTTGTTCTTTATCTTTTCCTCTTTTTCTTTTCAAACTGCTAGAAGATGCTTTATCATGTGTGGAAGTGGAACTTCCCTTAGATGGTGGAGAATTAATGGCTTCTTCACAAAACCCTATTGTTGAAAAAAATGAACTCCATTCTCCATTTTCTTTCTTAATCTCCTCAAGGACTAAAAGTATGAGAAGACTAAAATGGAAGAGACTAGGTTCAACTTACTTAGACTTTTCTTGTAATTTTTCAACCATATTTCCCAATATTATACAAAGATAATATGGAATATTTAGAACTTTCTTACTTGTGAAATGCATGAGTAGTTTGATATGGTATAGGTACACCATGATGAAATGCACCTCAAAAGTGAAATATCTATGGATTACTCACAACATATTGTCATGGTGTTCTAGCATATAGTTCCTTAGCATCCCTTTCGACAATTTTTCATTCTGATATTCTAGATTAAAATAATAATTATAGTATTAAGAATCTAGAGCCATCCCCTTGAACCATGTTTCACCTTGCAAGTCAATTTCCGTAGTTGTTGCAATTGTTTTCTCTGTGACCTGAAATTTAATTGATCCAACTCTTGTTTTGAATCCATCAAAATTCATACAAAATTGTTTAGCTACCTCCATGTGACCTCCTTGCATATTTTCATAGAAGGTGAGGAATCTTACTATTTTAAAATATTCTATGAATATGGGATTTGAATCCAACAATTGCAGACCCTTGGGTTTGAACCTCACTATATCACCTCCCTTGTACGTCTTATTCATTTTCTTATCATGCTTGTCACGCTCCATGGATGTTGGTGGAGAGTGATATGGTGATGGTGGGCATAGGGGGTAGAAAGATTTAAATAGCGTGCAAGAAATCCTATATCTTTAGGGTTTATTTAAGAGACAATATTTACCAGTAAGAAATTTTGCAACAAACTGGACAAAAATTTCGCAACAAACTAGATCTTGAACAGTGAACAAGATTTTAGTAGCAGACATGTATAGAAAATTTTTGATAGCATAGGCTTAAAGTAACTATTGTATTTGTAACAACAAAAAAATCTTAAAGGGTGTCCAAGGATGATACAAGGACTTATCATTTGCAGTAGATTGTGCTTTCGCAAAAAACAAATAGTTTCATAGCAAACTACAATTTCACAACAAACCAGAGTTTTGATGATTTTTAAAAGGAAATATCCCATAACCCTATAAACCATATTTACAAGTACATCATTGACTCCCATTACCTTAATCCCATGATTTCCTGACTGTTATGGAGATAGGGTATTTCTGGAGTGACTTGACATTGACATTTTGTCGCTGCGAAATGATAGGAGGTTCTACAACAAAATTTAAACTAATTGGTTACAAGTCCCTTAAAGGTACAATTTGGATTGGAGGGCCTAAGTAACCTTTTGTACATGTGATATAATATTCCCATGAATCTCTAAATACATGATGTAATAAATTTAATACTCACCCTTTTCAAATTATGACAAAGGACTGTGGGGTAACAATGTGACAAAGATGACTTGAAAAGACTAACCACTCACCTACGACTTGATATGACACTCTAATTCCCTTCGACATGAATCAGTTAAAAACAAACTTGATTCATAAGTGAATGAACCCAAAATATTTTTCATGGAACACTAATCTTAGGACCCTGACACATGGTCTTTAAAGACCAAGACATGACCACAAGACTTAACAGTAACCAAAACAAGATGTTTTGACTTTGTAAATTTATACACACTAACATAATAAAAGCCAATTTTATTGTATCTTTGTTATTGTTCCTTGTGTCTTTGTGTTAATAATAATAATAATAATAATAATAATCTGTGTTCATTTCATTATGCTCATAAAATATGGATCAATGTTTTTCTTCATGTATGTGGATTTAGGATGGTAATAATGATTGGAATAACTTCACATTGTTTTCCCTTTCTTTCCCTTTCCTTCTTTTGAGCTGGAAGATTCATTGGGGGGATTGAATTTTTGTCCCTTTCTTAGATCTAGATCCTTCTTTCCCTTTCCTTTCTCATTGGATTTTTTTAGGGACCTAACCTCCCTAACCCCTCATGTAGGTAGAATAATATATATGTTCATGTAATAAAGGCCAACATTAGTTAATAAGGCCTATTTAATAATGTGAACAAGTCTAATGTAAGAATACTTAATAGAAGCTTCTGCTTCTAGAACGATCTTCCTCTAGAATTTTATTTGGAATATTGAATTACTATAAATAGGAGCATAATGAATGATAAAGTATTGTCTTGATAATTATTGCAATAGAGCTATGCTCTGTTGGTGGTTTCCCCCTCGAAGAGGAAAGTGAACTTGGTTTTATATCAGTAAAGGTATCATTGTCGATGTTGTTATTATCTATATTTTGTTGCTACAATATTTCCATTTCTTCTTATTATAATATATATGGTACCTTAAAAGTGGTATAAGAGCACTTTCATCTACAGAAATTGGGGAAATGTTTTTTCAGGGTAGAAACGTGTACTACCTACATTTTTAAAGCATAAAGATATATCGTTCAATAGGTAAAACTGTAGTTGGGGATTAATATACACAAGGAATACATATGATTTCAAGGGGTTACTCGACACAAACATTTCACCTTTTTGGAAACCTATGTAACCCCTATTGGTGCCCCTTTGAATAGTACTCTATTAGAAAATGTTTGTAGATGACCATCACTTCCATGTATCATTAGTTATATCGCGAGTCCCCTAGGTCTCCTAAAACTAAATTTGGATTTGTCAATCAACCACCTAACTACTATAGTGACACCGTGAAAATAAATTGGGAAGATGCTCGCTAGTATTTGGGTAATCGAGTAGTATGGCTAAGGGTACAGTCGAGCCTCCTTCATTGGTGCCCTTAGATATTGGGTCGAGTACTATTTTTTTATTGTGCATGCATATTGGATATATATAGCACAAGGAAAACCATTTTCTATAGGAACCTTTAAAACCCTAACCCTTGGGAACATAACAGAACATAAAAGGAAAAAAAGGGATATCTTGTCACACAACCCTACCTCTTGAATTATGGTAGTGAAATTCCTACAGAATTTTTCCTATTAACAATTTGAGTAGTTCATCACTGCAGTATTCTTTAGGCTAGAGTATAAATCCATAGGAGTAAAAAAAATGAGTATATTGGTCCCATCGGCAACCTTATTCAGGACCTCTCCCATGAGATTCCTCTCTTCTCCCTGATCAATCTGGTACCTATCATTTATAATCCTTTTTTTCTCGTGGACCCACCCCCTTCCCGGGACCCTTATTTAACACCTATCCCATTAATCTTCCCCTTATCGCCCTAATAATAGTCATATATAACTTATCAACATTTTTTCAATGGACCCACTCACCATCCTAGGAACCCCAACTTTCCAAATGGCCACCACTCACAACCAAGACTTTTAGGCCGACACCAAATAAAACAAGGAGAAAATACATAAATTGCCTTCTGACATTTCTTTAGCAAATTTCAAATTTGAAATATTCAAGGACCAAGTCACGAAATAATTTAACAAATTCATAAGAAAATTTGACAAATTCAAGGGCGAATTTGACACCATCAAAGCCACTCTCAACTAGTTACTGAATTGATCCCNTCCTCTTTGACCAACCATCACACTTAGATTGTGTTGAATCCTCCCATAATATGAATTTTTTGTTAGGTACCTGAACTCCCTAATCCCTCACATAGGTAGAATAATATATTTTCCATATAATAAAGGACAATATTAATAAGGCCTAGTAATAAGGAAGAATAAGTCAAATGTAAGAAGACCTAATAGAAGCTTCCTCTTCTAGAAGATATTCCTATAGAATGTTCTTTTGGTAGATATATTTAGTATAAATAGGAGTCAAGGGAATGAGAAGTTTTTGTCTTAAGAATTATTTTAATAGAACGTTGCTTTGTTGGAGGTTTCCCCCTCGAAGAGGCAAGTGAACATTGTTTCCTATCAATAAAGGTATTGTTCTTGTATAGTGGTTTCATCTATTGTGTTGTTCCACTGTTATAATCTACAATATTTTTTTTTTTGGATATTATAATAGTTATGGTACCTTACAAGTGGTATATGTTGTTGGAGAAATTTATATTTTTAGCGCACTAGTTCAGTGGGAGTTAACTGACTAGTTCTATTTTAGACTTTCTAATTTTAGACCATCACTATTATGCATGCATTCCTATTATAGGATGTCATTTCATATATGAGTGAATATCACTCACTCATTGATCAGATCATAATATACATTGATTCTCATTATTTATATTGTATCTCTCTTCCTTTTCTTGATAAGCTTTGTTTGTGTATGCTTTAGCTAGGTCTCTTGTGTAGGTTTCCATGAAACACTGGCATAGTATCAGATTTGAGTTTCTTGGAGAAAACAAGACAAGCCAGAGAATATAGAAAGAGGATTTGAGTAAACCTAGTTTCTGTCATCTTTGGAGCCTATCCATTACGACGATTAAGCTTCCCTCCAAAAAATTGGTTTTCTACAGTAAAATAGCCATATCTTGAAATCTGCGATCTGAGTCAGGCTGAAATTTTGACCAAAGACGTATAAATTAGGGATGCTCATGATCACCAAAAATATCTAAAACCCACATCATATTTTAGTCAATATAGTTTTTTTATCATATCTATATCTTTCATAGAACCGTTTGTCATATCTCAGAATACACGATCTGGGTTTTCAGGATCTTTTCAGAATCAATAGCGGGATGGAGGCGATGCAACTTATTCAATCAAGTTTGGTGATAATAATCACACTGTAAAAATATTTTTAATGGAATATTAAGGATGCATTCCAACTCAAAAGAAAAGGACTATATAATTTGATGATGGTGACATAAACAGAACCTACATCAGCGCTTGAGAAGACCAAATGGGCAAACCGTAAGGATGAGGCCACATGATTACTTCTTGATTTAATATCCACTGATCTATGGTTTCATGTTTCTTCATGAAATACTCCAAACTATATCTGGACCACCTTGGGATGACTCTTTGGAAAGTAGGATGAGATGTGAGGTCATATGCTTGAGGTAGAGTTGAATACCTTAGACCCTAAAAGTTTTGATAATATACAGGATTTCATTACTAAATTTAAGTCTTTGATATTTTGCTTGGGTGAATGTGGTATTGACAATTCTACACAAGATAAACAACTTATTCTAACAATCTTGGCCAAGCTAGGATCATAATACGTTGTATATGTCTCCAATTTCCATTATGGTAGATGTCTTTTGGGAGCAAATTGGAAAATGCCTACGATGGATCAATTCATTGAGTCTCTCACACAAGAGTAGATGAAACTCATACATATGGGCCTCATGAAGGATACCAAAGAACATTCACTCCATGCATGATGGAAAAGGATCATCCAATCAGAAATCTAAGAAGAAACAGAAGGAGCTATGACATCCAGAGTCAAAGAAGGGGGGATATTCCAAACCCTTCAAGGATTCTTCAGGTTCCAAATATTCTTCAAATTCCAAAGGGAAGAAGAAGAACGGAAAGTAGTGAACTTACTACAATAAACCGAATCGTGAAGAATCCACATGCATGAAGAAACATATCGTTCTTATGGCATGGACACTTCAACAGAACAACCTTGGAAACTTCATTCCAGAGGGAGTCAAGAAGTAGAAGGAAGAAGCTCATGCTCCTAAGAAACTTAATCATCATGCTCTTGGTGTAGTTAATTCCTCATATGATTCATGGATTATAGATTCTAGTGCATCCCATCATATTGAAGCTAAAGAGGATTTTTTCTCTTCTTTGATTCCATGCTCAAGACCCCTTATTCTCATGGGGGATGATACCGACATCTTAAAGCTATAGATATTTGTTCTTCAGTGCATAAATCTGTAGTAGGGGAAGCATGCATGTTGTTGAGTCTCAAAATTGTCACACTTTCAACCTCTTTTCATTTCACCAATCACTAATGACACTTAACCAATCGATCATCCCTGAGGGGATAAAGTCTTTTGTTTCGACCGCGAAAATGGAATTGTGGCTAGGAGGCATGGGGGCTTCCTGCGGAAGGAAGAGTGCACGATGATGTAGTGCGTCCCAGGGAGATTCTGGGCATTGTAGTTCTTCCAGGATTTCTTCGTCGCGTTGGAAACGACGGGAATATAATGGATCATGGGGAGTGATCTCTATGATAGTGTGGTTGCTCCCTGGTGAAGGAACAGAGGGGGTAATTTTGGAATAGGGTTCACTCGACATAAACCATATGTTGAGATACTGAGGAGAACTCGTGGTGGTGGGATGGCGAGTCTCTGTAGAGGAATGAGCCGGAGAGTTAGGTGGGTTACGGGGTAAATCCTCAGATAGGTCATATAAGAACCATGGAGGTGTTGGTAGTGCCTCAGGTTCGGGAGAAATGATGTGGAGATCCG
>ML786556.1:234491-251741 GCA_009831015.1 Picea engelmannii | reverse complement strand
GCGCATGCGCTTGTTTTCCATGGGCGCGATGCGCTTTTGAATTTTTTAGCCAATTTTGTATAGTTTTGGCCCTTTTGTTGTGCTGTGGAGTTAATCCTCGTGCCGTGAATGACTGTTTTTCTGTGTTGATGATGCGGAGTTCTTGTCGCCCTATGCGGACGAAATTTCAGTGATAACACTCACTTCTACCCATGTCCCACACTCACAAACAAGATTGGGAACAACATCTCACCTCCTTGGACGAAGCTCATGAACAAACCTGAATTGAAATTTCTTCCATTACTTCCAGTATTGGTGACCTCAACTCTCATCTTTCTTTTCTTGAATCACTTCCCACATCCATCACTCAATTGACCACCACCTGTTAGCAATGCCTAGATGCATTGAACACTTTGATCTCCTTGTTTAATCCCACCCCAGATACTTTCTCTTCTTCCACACCTTATAACCATCAAGGTCCTAAATCTTCTCAGTCCACCTCTTTTCCTTCCCACCACTTTTAGCGGGACCTGCGTTCCCCTTGCGTAGAGGTGGAAAAAATTGATGGCTCGGATCCCACAGGCTAAGTCACTCAAATGGAACATTATTTTTCTTTGTATGGTATTAGTGATGAGTTGGCCAAAATAAGGTATGGTTTTCTACATATAGATCTAGAACGTTGGCAATGGTGAAAAAATTCCCACCAAGGGTATGTGTCTTGTACATAATTTGTTACAGAACTTTATGAATTATTTGACACTGACACCCACCATTTAGGTCGTTTGGAAAAGTTGAAACAATATGGCACAATGGAAGAATTTATATATTCTTTTGAGTCATTGTCTTTCCACACAGAGGGAATGTCTGATTATTTTTTCCAAGAATTCTTTATCAATGGCCTCAAGGATGATATTTGTGCCCATGTACTCATGTCTCACCCTCAGAGTTGGGTGGAAGATATTAAAAGAGATAAGGAATCACAATAGGTTTTTTTTTCTGAAACTAGAAAACCCTCTTTTATTCCTTGCCCTAAACTAGTCACTTCCACTCCTCCTTCCACTCCACTAAATATCCAAAAATTGACCCAGGAAGAAATGGTTGAATGTCAACTCAAGGTCCTTTATTATAATTGTGATGAAAAATATTCTCTTGGGAACAAGTGTAAGGAACAAAAGATTTTTATGGCCATCCATGAGGATATTTCTGAAGATGATGTTGAGGATCCCCTTGTGGCTAAGTCACCTGAACCCACTGACATGAATCCACCTTCCAACCCTCTAGAAGTTTAACTGGTCATTTCCCTAAATGCTCTCATGGGCTTCTCTTCTCCCCAAACCTTCGAGCTAATTGGTTACATTAAGAATCGGAAGGTCATCATCCTTGTTGATAGTGGAATCACCCATAATTTTATTCATTGTTGCATTTCCCAAGAAACTAATTTCTATATCTGAGCATCCAACAACTTTCAAATCATGATTTCCAATGGTAGTTCCATGAAATGTGGGGGGATTTGTGAAAGTGTGCGTCTCCAAATTGGTCAATACCACATGAAATATCATATTTTTTCTATCGACATGGGTGGTTGTGACATTGTGTTCGGTGCCAAATGGCTAAGGAATCTGGGTCCCATTCTCATGGATTTTAAGGAATTAACCATGCAATTCAACTAGGAGGGCCAAAAGTATAAGTTCCAAGGCATCACAATAGGTTCCCCTGAAATCATAAGTTCCCATCTCATGGAAAATATCCTCAAACAAGGTCATTCTAGCATTATTTCACAACTCCATTTCATTCACGCCATTGAGACACCCTTTGTGTCTCCTAGCCTCCAATCCACCCTCTCCAAACATCAAGTTTTCTTTTCCACTCCCTAGGGACTTCTTCCTTCCAGTGGTTTTCATGATCATTCCATTCCCCTCATCTCTGGCATCCTTCCTCCCAATTTTCATCCCTTTCATCATCCCTTTTCCCAGAAAAATGAAATTGAGAAAATTGTTCAAGAATTGCTTGCTGCAAGAGTTATCCGTCCTAGTACTAGCCCCTATTATTATCCTATGGTCATGGTACTTAAGAAAGAAGGATCTTGGTGCATGTATACAAACTTTCTCACCCTCAACAAACTCACCATAAAAGACAAATTTCCCATTCATGTCATTGATGATCTCTTGGATGAACTAAGTGGTGCTCGATTCTTTACTAAACTTGATCTTTGTTCTAGCTACCACCAGATACATATGAAATAGGAAAAAAATCCTTAGACTGCATTTCAAACTCGTGAGGTCCACTATGAGTTCTTTTTCATGCCCTTTGGCTTTTGTAATGCTCCCTCCACTTTCCAAATCCTAATTAATCATGTCTTCTGTCCTTTTCTCCATCATTTTTTCTTAGTTTTATCTGATGATATTTTCATCTATACTTAAACCTGGACAACCCATCTTGCTCGTGTGGATCAAGTTCTTCATATATTCTCTCAACACCAAATTTTACTCAAACAATCTAAATGTGATTTTGGAGACTCGAAAGTCAACTACTTGGGTCATATTATTGGTAAGGTAGGTGTCAGGGTGGATCCTAAGAAGATTGAAGCTATGCAGGATTGGCCTCAGCTAAAGACTGTCAAAATCTTACGTTGTTTTTTTGGGTTTAACAAGATATTATCAGAAGTTTCTTAAGAATTATGGAAATATTGTGGTGCCTCTCACTTCTCTCCTTAAAACTAATTCTTTCTCTCAGACTCCCACAGTTGATCATGAATTTTAATTCTTGAAGGAGACTATGTGCACCACTCATGTCCTGTCCTTTCCTGATTTCACAAAGACCTTTGTCCTGGAATGTGATTATTTCGAGAGGTAAGTTGGAGTAGTCCTTATGCAATATGGTTGGCCTTTAGTCTTCACCAGCAAACAACTTTCAGAGAAATGTTTGGGCCAATCAATCTATGAAAAGGAAATGTTGGCTATTCTGCATGCAATGAATCTCTGACGCTCTTATCTATTGTGGAAACACTTCCAAACTATGAAATATCATTAAAGACTCAAGTATTTTCTCGAGAAACGTCCTTCATCCTTGGAGCAACATCCTTCATCCCTGGAGTAGCAAAAAAGGGTGACTAAGCTATCTAGATATGACTATGAGATCATTTACAAGAAAGGAAAATAAAATGTGGTTGTTGATGCTTGTTGGCAATAGGCCAAAGTGGAAAGAAGGATGATCATGGGTAAAGAAAGCATGAAAAAATGGAAGTAACATATGGAAGGAAACACAACACATGAACCTGCAAGAAAGCGTGCACAAGGAGAGAGACAACTGTAAGGAGGAGAAGCATGCACAAATGAGAGGAGGACATAACGTCGGTAGGGTTAGGGTTTTGGTAATGTATTGTAATGGTTGAAGAGACAAAGATGTATAAATATCAATACTGAATTATTATAGGGGGTTATGATACATAGGTATCATAGGTTGTCTTTTTGCATTGTTCATATTGTTGTTACATCATAGATATGTACGAGTCGATGCAAATTGTAATGTTGTTATGTATTATTTTGTAAGATGTTGAGCTAGAGGAGAGGAGAGAAGGAATATTGTAGGTTGAAGAGCTTGGTGCGATCTAGTTCACCTCATATATATCTTACCCATCCGAGGAGAATTGTAAGCGCACAATGTTGGATACGCAGAACTACCATAATAAAAGAGCCAAGAGCCAAATCTTTGTGGATGTATCTGAGGAGGGGGTGAACCACGATAATGTCTATGTAATGTGATGAATGCATGCATATCTTTACCATATTTTCAGTAGTTATTTGTTATGCTTAATGAATGAATGAGTTAGTCCATTTCTTGTTTAAATGTTGTTGCGATATTGAGGGATTAAGTCGTGAATAACAGTAGGTTACAATCACAAGTTATAATAATTGGTTCAAAATACAGATCCCATATCTCACGCTCAATCCTAGGGTGTAAATGCATGAGTCTTATAGCCACCCATTAAATCTATCTTGGGTGACACTATGCGGCCCACTCTATGTGTTGTGTTGCCTTCTAGTTTACCAAGAGGGCCAATAGTTTTGGGCACTTTGTTGGAAACCCAAAAGACATGAACCCTGGGTCAATAACTCAGACGGTAGAGAAGGAAGACTAGAAAACCCAACAAATGGTTTTGTTGTCGTTTGAAGGAACAAAGGAGGATTGAGTAGATGAGATAGATGGAACAGGAAACGAGAAAATAAAATAAGAGAGAAATGAGCCATTAGAAGGGGATGTTGAGACTGTGGAACCCCACAAAAGAAGAAATTGAAACTTGGTTGAGAAACAAAGAGCTAGAGTTTGCACAGAAAGACAATAGAAACCCTAGAATAACACCCCAAAAATATCTATACAAATATGTGTTTACTAATTTGCACGAAGTCGTTTTCTGTGATTTTTCGCATCTATTGTAGGAATGGATACTAAGGTTGAAGGATAACCATGCGACAAACCAGATTCAACATTTAGAGTGGAACCCCAATATAGATTGAGCAGTTATAGCAGGTGAACAACAAATTCACCCACATAGTAGACTTTTGGCTTGACAATATTGTGGCAGGGTTTATAACATAGTTTGCAATTGACATAGCAAAGTCATACAGCGCAATGGAGCAAGAAATTCTATGTGGACCTAAAGGAAGGTACATTCAATCACTGTATACTTCTATTAATATACTTCTATATAACAAGGGTGTAATGACAATGGAATCAGATAGCTAAACTTCCCTACGTGCATGGGGGAAGGGGGGAAGAAATGAAAGATAGAGGAGAAATGGAAGGAGGCAAGGATATGGGAAAGAAGGGGGAACCCTTGGACCCGATCATGATGGATGATGACCAGATCCAATGGATCTTGGAGACAAATGGAAAGATGCATAGTAGAGCACCCTACTAATACAAGGTGAATACCAAGAAGAGAGCTATATCCGCGAGGGAAGGCTTGGCGAGTGATGAGGAAGAGGTAGAGGATATCTGGGATATGGATAATATTGAGGAAATCTTGTGCACAACATACGAGAGGAAGATGAGAGGTCCAAGAGTGGGAGGAGAAGGAAACCATCCTATCCATATTAATGTCATTGTGGAACCCATAAACTCATGTGTGACTAATACACCAAAGAGAACACCACCATTTAGACAACGACAGTTCAAAGGAAGTCTGAAAGTAAGAAGTACATCCACACAAGGAACAACAATTGGAGGAACTAGTTTAGGTAGCACTAGTCAAGTATCTACACCACGCGAAGGAGGTAGTAGTTCAATATTTAGAATGGTAGGACACGATCCCACCATTAGATTACCATAATTTCGAGGAGAAGCAGCAGAAGACCCTGAGAAGCATTTGTTCATTTGTGCAAAGATTTGAGAATAAAAATAAATCACTGATGAAGATACCAAACTCGTGCAGCTATCTATTACGCTAAGAGACCATGCACTAGACTGGTACATGAGTCTAGACAGAAATAGTTCCCCTGGGACAATAAGGAAACTGGAAGAAATTAAGAAGTTACTTATTAATGAGTTCCAGAAGTCGAGTTCAAGGGATCAATACATGAACGAGATGATCGAAATAAGACAGAAACTAGAAGAGTCTATATGGGAGATTGACAAAAAATTCAAGCGACTGAAGGGAAAGTTAAAATATCTCATGACTGATATGCAACATTGACACTTGTTTGTCAATTCACTACTCCCACACTTAAAATACCCTTTATGACAACAAAAATTTCAAACATAGGCAGAGGATCTACAGGTAGCCTTGCAACTAGAAGAAAACCAGTACCAACAGATAGACCCAACTATCAAAGAACTGAAGTAGTATTTGAACAACCCCACGTTTCAGCTGAACCAGAATAAGAACAAGGACAAACAACAAGTCGTTTGGTGCGCCACGTGCAGGACGAAAGGACACCACAAGAAAAAATGTCCAACATTCGCGTAGTATATGGTAGAAAGAATGTTGAATCCATTAACAACAAGAGGATATGGTGTGAAATATGTAAGAAATTGGGCCATGACCCTTATCAGTGCATGATGATGCAAAAATACCAGACAGTCCCAAAGAGTTCATATTGCACCTTTTGAAATTTAGTGGGCCATGACGATAAATATTGTAGAACTATGGAGATGATATGAGAAAGGAAATCAGATGCATATAGGGTACATCTCGAAATGATGACTAGGCAAGAAATGCCACAGTTCAATCAAGTCTCAGCTCCATACAACATTGTGCAGCAGTAGTATAATACTACGCATCAACTGTATGATAACGCACAACCGGAGTACAACCCAGAACAACCTCAGTACAATACCGTGCAGTATAATCAGGTGCCTCAATATAACACACCGAGAGGTGGTCGAGCAGGCTATAGAAGAGGAGGATGAGCCAGAGGAGGTTTCATATGAGGTAAAGGACCAGTCACATGTCACAATTGTCAGCAATTGGAACATTATGAAAGGGATTGTCCACTTCTACCATCAACTTGTATGTATTTTCTCACATCAAACCACGATACAGAGGAATTTCCAACACTACTAGTTAATATTCAGGAAAAGAGGAACCAGAACAATCAAAATTTTTAGTGGATTTCAGCCAAAGAAAGGGATGAAGGATGAAATATCAACATATTTACCCATGGAGGAGATAAAATAGGCACTGACGTAGTTCGACAAGAACCAGTGCAGAACCAATGGGTAAAGAATAACACTGAATCCAGGAAGCAGTTCAATGCATAGAAGGAAATAGAGATATTTAAAGAGGCTAGACAAGAATTTCAGAAGGAGGGCACAAAGTCGACTTCAACTGCATAACATAACAAGGAAGCACCAAAATACGAGATGCCTCCATCATTGGATCATACCAACGAAATGCATCCCACGGGACAAGTAAGTACGATCAAAGGCTTTTTGCAATCATGTGTAAAAGTATTAAGTGATCCATCATCTGTGAAAATATTACAAAACATCCTAGAAAAGTGTAGCAGCGAGACAAAAGAAAAGCTAGAACCTAAAACAGTTAATCGCCTACACACAAAAAGAAGAACAAGTAGGGAATTTAGAATGAATTCTAGCATTAGGGATTTCAATATGGGAGACATTATATTGGATATAGGATCTGAAGTGAATGTATTACCAAAGAAAAAATCACAATGCATGGGAGAGCCCACATTAGGATACTCACTTGTTCAATTGAAACTAGAAAACCAGCATAAAGTCCTACTAATCGGTATACTGAAAGGAGTGACCGTAGACCTTGATGGAGTACACACTAAAGAAGACTTTGAAGTCATTGAAATAGTAGACGGTACAACACCTTACCCAACATTACTTGGTTTGGATTGGGTGTTTGACAACTAGGCCATAATCAATTTGAAGACTAGGAAAATGACAATTGAGTCTGGAGAATATAGGGTCATTGCGCCATTAGACCCATCAGAAGGGGAGAGATTTGTAGAACCTACTTTCCTAGACTTATAGGAAATCAACTAGTTGTACAAAACAATTGTGCGTGATGACGATTACATAAACCCAACTGAAGACATGGTACTCAGTTGGCGGAGCATTGCTTCTTACTCAACAAAATCAGACACTGGTTTAGAGAACTGGCAGTAGAGGCTACACAAAGTATACACATGAATATGTGCAAGAATAGACTATGCAGTAAGATGGATAGACACAAAAATCATGGAACCACCCAATTTCCATGGAATAAATGATTTGGAAATAGTCTTGACACAGTACGAAGACATAGTGTTAGAGAACTAGAGACTGTTAGCACTTGAATTAGAACTAAAGGCCACATCGGCAAGATGATGGGGTGCACACAAAGAGAAAATCACATACTAGTACCAATGTAAGCGGTTACTGCGCATAAGGTTCGACGC
This sequence comes from Picea engelmannii, assembly GCA_009831015.1. Taxonomy (NCBI): domain Eukaryota; kingdom Viridiplantae; phylum Streptophyta; class Pinopsida; order Pinales; family Pinaceae; genus Picea; species Picea engelmannii. The sequence continues at coordinate 243,855 of ML786556.1, read as the reverse complement.
ATAATAGAAAAACAATAAACAGTAGAAATATGAAGGGCATAGAGCACCAACGGAACACTTTGAGGCATGTAGAACATTGTGGAAAATGACACCACCAGAGGAATGGCCTCATCACTTCATACATGCTTTAGAGGGAATACCAGCGAATTGGTATACGGACTATGAATTACACAAAGGAACTACGACATGGATGGCATTGCGACATAATTTCATAGTCACTTTCTCATTCGAGCATGAGAACCCCAACATAGATGCATCCCTTAAACAGATCAGAGGAGTAATATTCATCAAAGAACCAGAAATAGAATTGATAAAAAAATAACAAAAACAAAACAAACATACAATCAAGTAACTGTTGTCTTGTTACCACGTACAAGAAGAAGCACCAGATGAAGATGATCCGTGCGATATTCAGATCGAAGAAGTAGAAGGCGAAAGAGATGTGGAAGGACCACCCATAGAATTAGAAGTCATTTCCAGACTAATCAAGGTAACTAAAGTTAACATTGGGACAACTGAGCAGCCCAAAATGGCCAGCATTGGAGATTACCAGGATGAGAAAATAGTAGAAAATATCACAGAGTTGTTGCGTGAATACAGTGACCTCTTTCCCACAACATTCACAGAGATGAAGGGTATAGCTGGAGAACTGGGAGAATTGAAGATACCACTCAGACCTTATGTGAGACCTATTAGACAATGACCCTACAGATTGAACCCAATATACAAAAAAAAATTTAAAGCTGAGATCGATGGGATTCTCGAAGCCAACATCATAGAACTAGTTGAGGATTCAACATGGATAATTCCAATGGTAGTATAAGACAATAAAAAATGATGGATCAAGATATTCCTCAACTTAAGGAAGTTGAATGATGCATGCCTACATGACCCATTCCCTACACCATTCACGGATGAAGTGTTAGAGAATGTAGGAGGACATGAAGCTTACTTATTCATTGATGGATTCTCGGGTTACTATCAAATTAAGATAGCATAGGAGGATAGATACAAGACCACGTTTGCGACAGAATGGGGATATTATTAGTACATAGTCATGTTGTTTGGACTGGAGAATGCACCAACAATATTCTCTAGAGTGGTCATCACAACATTTAAAGAATTCATCCATCAGTTTCTTGAAGTATACCTGGATGATTGGACAATCTATAGCCTATTGAAAAAACATGTGGAAGTTTTATGGCTGATTTTAGAAATATGCAGACAGTGCCAGATATCACTGAACATCAAGAAATGCATATTTGGAACATTGTTTTGGATACTATTGGTCCACATAGTATGAAAACAAGGTTTATTAGTAGATTCAGCAAAGATCGTAGTCATTGTTAATTTGCCAGCGCCGAAAAAATTCTACTAGCTAAGAGCGACGTTAGGACACACATGATACTAAAGGAAATTCATCAAAGGATATGCGTAGATCACAACACCTATGGAAAAGATGCTAAGGAAGGATACAAAGTTTCAGTGGAATGACGAGTGTCAACATGGTTTGGATACCTTCAAGGAAAAGATGGTTACCACACCGATATTGGTATTTCCAGACTGCGAAAAGACATTCCATGTGCATATAGATGCATCAGCCATAGAAATTGGATCCATCTTAGTGCATCTAGGAGAGGGATACTTGGATCACCCAATAGCATTTTCAAGCAGCAATTTATCAGACTCAGAACAAAACTATAACACGACAGAAAGAGAAGGCCTAGCCATGATCTATGCACTACATAAATTTAGACATTACTTATTGGGGAAGCACTTTAAAATGTTCACAGATCACTCATCCCTAAAATACCTAGTCAACAAGGTAGTGTTGGGGGGGGGAGAATTTGTTGATGGTTTATACTATTCCAATAATTTGACTTTGAAGTAATAGTTAAACCAAGGAAATTGAATGCAGGACCTGACCACCTTTCGAGGGTCACAAATGGAGAAAAACCTACAAATTTAGAAGACAACTTTCCATATGCACAGTTACTCTCAGTACATATTGCTAATGAATACTTCACAGATATCATTCATTACTTGAGTATAGGTACTGTGATGCAAGACTATAGCACCATTCAGAAGAAAAACCTGGTAGTCCGTGTTGCCGACTATCAACTGATTGCAGGACATTTATATAAAATGGGCATAGATATCATCTTGCAAAGATATGTGTTAGAGCACAAAATACCACGAGTCTTAGCAGAATCCCATGAGGGAATTATCGAAGGGAACTATGCAGGTAAAGCTACCACGCATAAGGTATTGCGCACAGGACTATGGTGGCCAACAATTCACGGAGACTCGAAGGAGTACTATCAAAGATGCGATGTATGTCAACGGGTATACAAACCCAACAGAAGGGTTTTCCTACTCTTTAAAATGCCACGAGTCTTAGAAGAATCCCATGAGGGAATTCTAGGAGGGAATTAGGTAGGTAAATCTACCACGCATAAGGTATTACACATAGGACTATGGTGGCCAATGATTCACGGAGACTCGAAGGAGTGTTGTCAAAGATGCGATGTATGTCAAAGGGTAGGCAAACCCAATAGAAGGGACGAGATGCCATTATGACCGCAAGTAACATTATAGACATTTGAAAAATGGGAAATAGACTTTGTGGGACCAATCAACCCACTAGCAAAAAGAACACGGGCTAGGTACATTATCACTGCGACAGAATATTTAACAACATGGGCAGAAGCCACACCAGTAAAATATTGCAGTGCAGAAAAATCAGTGCACTTTTTTTTTGAGTAAGTAATCACTAGATTTGGGTGCCCAAGAGTTTTGATGAGTGACCAAGGCACGCACTTCATAAAAAAAACCATCCGCGCGATGACTGAAGAATTTGAAGTCCACCACCAGAAGAGCACATTGTATCATCCACAGGAAAATGGCACAGTGGAAGCCTTCAACAAAATTCTGGAGACGGCACTGACAAATATTTGTAACATCAATAGAGATGATTGGGACCTCAAAGTACCAGCAGTATTATGGGCATATAGGACTATATGCAAATATTTGATAGGGCACACACCATGTAAACTGGTTTATGTCCAAGAAGCACTAGTGCCATTAGCGTTTTTAGTACCCAGCTTGCGCGTAGCCGCTATCACACAAATGATAGAACTAGGTGCAATAAAGGAGAGACTGAATCAATTATTGACCATGGAGGAAGACTGAATCTTGGCAGGATTCCATCAACAAGTGCAGAAAGCAAGAGACAAAGATTGGCACGATAGACACATCAAGAAGAAAATGTTCAAGGAAGGAGATCTAGTATTGGTGTATGATAGTAAATCATTTCAGCACCCGGGAAAGATCAGAATGCATTGGTTATGACCATATGAAGTAAAATATATCACAGACGGAGGAGTTGTACAGTTAAGAGATTTAGCAAGCACAAAAATTAGTGGGATGATCAATGGGAGCCGACTAAAGCTATATAAGGACATTCGACCACCCACTGCGCAGTAAAAAGAAAAAAAAAAAAAAAATCGAAAAGAGAACAAAAAGGAAACAAAACTAAAAAGAGTGTAGTGGACTAAAGGTAGAAAGGCCATGCGAAGTTAGAAACACGAATTCAGAAAAATCAAGGACAATGGTTATATACAAAGGGAAATAAGAGGGAAAAGGAAAGTCAGCAAAAGCAGGATGACAGGACAACACTAGGCAGAATTAAAGGATGGCAAGGATCGATGGGACATCACATTAATCGCACCAACTAGAGACGGAAAAAAAAGAGTAATGGTAAGTACGAAACTGTCGGAGATGCATTGAACCCGCAGTTATGGTGCATTAAAACAATAATGGAGGAAGATTCCTCGACAAGCTTCATGGGAAGCCAATAAAACACGTGAGCATAGGAGAAACTAGTCTATTTGTGAAAGGAAAACAGATACAGAGAAATAGCAGCTACAATGCACAGAGAGAGGCTACAGAGACCACATAAGATATTCAAACCAAAAAAAAGTTTGACAGTCACTGCTATGGAACCACTGAAGCTAGAAGAAGCAAGCTAGAGTGCTAGACCAACCAAGGTTCAAACTCGGTCACAAGGAATGTTGGAAGAAGGTGAACAACAGCCGTCGGAGGTCATTGATATCGATGAAATCCCATCCCCAGAGATGATACTGGTGAATCTTACACTGATACTGGAATAAATTCAACAACCAGCAGTAGAGGCCATGAATGTAGATATGCCAGAAGTGGCTCATGAGCCTCAAATCTAGGAAGCAGAAACCCTGAATGAGGTGCAACTAGAGCACACTAAAATTTAATGGCACGATGTCGAATTCGACAGTAGCAGTGGAGCCAGATGAGTCTCAAACAAACATCTTAAAACACCCAGTAGGGGAGACCGCAGATGATGTCTCGGCTTAGTTGGAATGGCATATAGAGGAATAACCAAAAGCTATTGGAACTTTGAGCCAGCCACCGCAACAGAAACATAAGATACAGATACCAAGTTCACCCCGCAATAAATCTGCAACAGAAATTGTTTTACCACGGATAACAGTTAGAGTATAGGTAGGACCAGAGCTACTGAGTCATGTTAGGAAGCTCAAATATTCATACCATGATGTAGCAGATGAAGCCAAGTTCCTGGAACTTGCGAAGAGGGTCTTTCTATAGACTACGGGCACAAATCGATTCAGACAACTGATTGATTAGCCGTATTAGTGGGTAACTGAGCTGGAGAAAATGGGAATTTTAGATATGTTGGAACTACCACATTTTGGCAGAGGCCATAATGAAATATCATGTGTCAAGAAGCTATTACTAGTCACACATGGAGGGGACATATGGCTAGACAATCCCGTTCCCATAACCATTGAGCTTATTGCACAAATAACAGGATTACCAATTCTGGGTATGGATCCCATGTTGTTTTTGGATGAAAAAACCAAGGAGAAAGCACTAGCATAAGAAATGAAGAAGAAGTATGGAACCTCCAGAGATACAAGAGGAATCATCATCAAATGAATCAACAATGCAACCACATAGCTGGGCACAAAAATCTTATCCTTCAAGTTGCTAAGAAAAACCCGCAGAGAGGAAGTACCAGCTAGAGTTGTTGCAGTTGCATCCCAATGCGTAGAAGGAACCTCAATGATCTAGGTGCCATACTAATTCAACTTATTCCTAGAGCACTGCAAGGATGCGTAGGATCTAGGCACATATTTCCACTACTCATGGTTGATTACCTTAATATCCTTCATAGGATGGCGAGAACTAGGGTATGTAGTTTTTTGTATCAGACCAAAGCCTGTGGGAGTGAGGTATCTATTTCTGAAAGAAGGGCTGAATGCTAGGCATAAGAGGGAGAAAAATATCATATTTGAAGCATACCTATGAGACATGCAGGAAGCCATCAGCCGAATGTGGAGAATAAAACCAGAGGTTGTTGCACAGTATGCAAACATCACCAACTACCAAGCCACACGACAAACAATGTGGATACATGCATGGAAGGATCCAGCTAAACAGTGGCTACAAATGCGCTACTGCATCATAGAGGGTGATATCAATATGGTCATCAGTGAATGGCTCGATGAATGGAGGATCCAAACCATTAACCAAGAAGTGCCAGAAAGAACAGTAGAGGAAGAGGCAGAGCAGGGAGCAACGCAATCTCCAGAAATCCAAGTGCCCAAGAGACCAAGAACGACCCAATGCAAGACAACACATAAATATGAAGGGCCAAAGAATACAGGGACCCAGAAGAGGAATAAGGAGAATACGTAGCTGACCAGGTAACAATAGAAACGGGTTGAGGGAGTGTAGGAGACCTCCCCAAATCCTAACACATAGGAGCCAGGGGGAAATAAGAGACCAACCATGAAGACATGAGACACGCACAAGAAATAAAAGGCACAACGAGCACCACTAGAATATATGATCACAAGGGATGATGGGGAAATGATCACCAGAATGGTCCAAGATTGTCTAGTCGAGGAATTCGGCCATGCAACACACCACAGGGACAAACTGCAAAAAGAGTTGGAAGAATTGGGGCAGTTCCTCAAGAAATTCGAGGAAGTATAGATAGAAAGCAACAATAGGGGCATAGAGACATAAGCATCATAGACAGAAGGAAGGATGAAAGAGGAATAAGGACAGTCAGTCTAGGGGATACTACAGCCACACATAACATTCCATATCAACCCCGGTTTGTTGCGCATGGACGAAATTATGGGGCATACACCTTTGAAAGACTTAATCCAAATCCAACTTCTTATGACAAGGATACCATCAAGGGAATTATACAAGTTTAATGTAAGCATCAACCACGAGGTACAAACTCACGCACACAGAGACTTAACCAAATTGAAGGAGGAAATAAATAAGCGAGATGTGCTAGAAATAGTCTATGAGAAGGCTAAATATTAGACTGAGGAGGAAAGGGAGTGCCAAAACGGATTGGAGTAGAAAGTGGTAGGAACTTATGAGAAGATTCCATAGGTCACACAGAGTGAGGAAATGATAGAAACAAAAAAGATTGATCGGATTGCACATTCAATTGATCAATATCAGAAGGAGATCGATAATATTTGAGAACATCTCACACCAACCACTCCACCAGTAGTGAAGGAGCAAAGGAATAAGGAAGAAACAATGCAGCTACAGGAGATAGAGCATCAGGTTATCACAACAGCTGACTTGTTCGATAAAGCAACACAACTTTGGACAAGTTTGGAGGAGGATCCACAGGTCCAATGGTGGGACAAGGAAGCGGAAAGGATAAATGTAGTGATCCAAGAGATCAAGAAAAATCATAATACCATATCAATCCCAGAATGTGTCAAAGGGACAGTAGATTAAGAAATTGCAGGTAGAGCTAATCTCTACGCAAACCCAGAAACATGAGCATCAGGCTCAAATGGAGCCATTACAGGAGCAAGCAGTAGAAGTACTCACATAGGAAGAGGAAGATAATACACAGATATCACAGACCTAGGTAGAATGTACATGATTGTTGAGTGATGAAGTGGCAGTCCAGGTAGTGTACACAATCAAGGAGAAGACCTCACAGGCATAGACGTAGGCAACAACACTCAAGGAAACATTCCAAACGATCACCAAGGAGATCGAGGAAGCTTAGAAGGATTAGGTGGCTTGGGAAAAGACACATGTCAGTGTTGGGGGCCTGTTGGAAGCAGGCCGAAGTGGAAAGAAGGATGATCATGGGGAAAGAAAGCATGAAAAAATGGAAGTAACTGATGGAAGGAAACACAACACACGCGCATGCAATAAAGCGTGCACAAGGAGAGAGACAACTGTAAGGAGGAGAAGCACGTGCACATGATAGGAAGACCTAACATCGGTATGGTTAGGGTTTTGGTAATGTATTGTAATGGCTAAAGAACCAACGATGTATAAATATCAATACTGAGGTATTATAGGGGGTTCCTATACATAGGTATCATAGGTTGGATTTTTGCATTGTTTAGATTGTTGTTACATCATAGATATGTACGAGTCGATGCAAATTGTAATGTCGTAATGTACTATTTTTTAAGTTGTTGAGCTAGAGGAGAGGAGAGAAGATAGTTATGAGGATTAGATCACAGGTTGAGGATCTTGGTGTGATCTAGTTCGCCTCATATAGATCTTACCCATCTGAGGATAATTGTAAGCACACAGACTACCATAATAAAAGAGACAAGAGCCAAATATTTGTGGATGTAGCCTAGGAGGGGGTGAACCACAGTAACGTCTATGTAATGTGATGAATGCATGCATATCTTTATAATCTTTTCAGTATTTATTTTTTATTCTTAATGAATGAATGAGTTAGTCCATTGCTTGTTTAAATGTTGTTGCGATATTGAGGAAATAACTCGTGAATAACAGTAGGTTAAAATCACAAGTTATAATAATTGGTTCAGAATACAGATCCCATATCTCGCGCTCAATCCTAGGTTGTAAACACATGATTCTTACAGCCACCCATTAAATCTATCTCGGGTGAGAGTGTGTGGCCCATTCTATGTTCTGCATTTCCTTTTGGTTTATGAGGGTTAATAGTTTTAGAGGCTTTGTTGGAAACCCCAAAGACATGAAACCTGGGTCAATAACTTGGACGGTAGAGAAGGAAGACTAGAAAACCTAACAACATTTTTTCAAGAAAATATGAAGATTAAGGGTCCCTTTTTTCTATCTCCTTGATTATTCCAGATTGGCTCCAAGTTGTTCACTGGGAATTGTTGCAAGATCCCAAAAATTCACGTTTCATCCAACAATTGCAAGACAATTCTCCAGTTTCCCCAAGTTATTCTTGGAACAATGATGAGCTTTTCTACAAAGGATATATGTTTTTAAGTAAACAGTCACAACTTAAATCCAGCTGTAGCAGGGGAGTTAGTGAGTGGGGGGGTGGTGGGGGTAAGGATGGGAATTGTCATGGGGATTCCTTCCTGTGGGGGAAGGGATGGTCTAGGGACCATCTCTAGTGGGTGTAAATACCAAACTGGGATTTCTAACACCATATTAGGTAGTGTGAGAGTTGCGGCTACTTGAAAAGCTTTGATACCTGGTGGAGGGTAAAAGAAGGGAATTTGAGTGAGGGGTTGGGGGATTGTCTCCCAAATGGGACTATGCCCTTGAGGGGATGTGGATTCGTGGACTGTTGAGGTCGACAAGTGCGGAGGAGGCTCCAACTGGAGTGGTGCTGTGACTATTGGGACGCCAGGAATGACTGAAGCCTCCTGAGGAGGAAGAACATCCTCTGTGTGAGTTCCGTTAGATGATATGATGCATACCTGATTAGGAGGATGAAGGAGTGGTGGTGCTCCATGGTACGTCCCTAACAAGGATGGATCTTTGAAAATCCTAGAACCCATCTCGACAAGTGGGTATGTGTCTTGGTTGGTGTGGATGAGAGGAAGAATGTTATCGAGGTTTGCAGATGCATTAGGCTCATAATGTGAGACTTGGTCAATGGTCATGATATTCCCATTGTGGGGGAACATCATTGTCCGAAAGACGGAAGATGCTACTGCCTTCATAGCATACATGTAGCTACGACCGAACAAGATATTATAATCGAGCGGAGCGTCGATAAGTTCTATGTCAATGAGAATAGTCTTGCCCTCGAGTTCAACGGGGACATTTTGGAAGAGCCCTTCGGGAGAGGATGGTCGTCTGTCATAAGCTCGTAATGTGATGGCAGAGGGTATGAGTTCTAGGGAACCAATTTTCTGCCATACTGTTTTGTACATGATGCATGTAGATGCACCTTCATCGATGATACACCGATGAACTGTGATGTTTCGTATTTTCACTGGTATTTGAAAAGCGATCAAGGTGGGAAGACGAGGTTCTCTGCTGTCAAGATCAAAGGTAATGAGTC
>ML786556.1:215249-230730 GCA_009831015.1 Picea engelmannii | reverse complement strand
TTTTGTGTGTGAGTGAAAGTGTGCCAATTTTTAGTGAATTAGATGTCACCTTGTTGCATGTGGACTTTGCTTGGTCCTTACAAGAGTTTGATTACCCAATTAACTAAGTGCCTTTGGTACAACCTTGCGTAATTCAAAATCCCTAGGAATCTAGCATGTGGACATGTTGGTCCGTTACTATCCTTTAACTCCCTATTGTGATGTAATCTAGAAAAAGCTTTGAAACTATCCTAGATTGAACATGTGGGAATGTATGGGCCCGTTACAAACCTTTAAACTTCCCTAGTGTTTTGATCTAAGAAAGCCAAAATTCAAACACTATCCTATCTTTGTAGCATGTGGGCATGTATGGGCCCGTTACAATATTAAGATGTGTTTGAAAAAGAAAACTAAGAGGGGTCCCAAGAAGGGTCGTTGTCCTCTCCTAAAGGTTTTAATGTTCTTAAGGGAGATGAAATCATTTCACAATCTTTTTCTAATTCTCAAGGTCACTTGAAGGTGTGAGAGAAGAGCATACTAAGTGATTGTTACTCAACTTCTAGTCCCAATGTGAGTTAAATGTGATTAAAAATGATTTCCAACTTATATTGTAAGTCAAAACAAGCCATCCATGTGGCAAAAAACAAAGAAGGGAAATTGATTTTATCCTCCTAAGTGCCTATGTGTGTTTGACTAACCCCTTTATATGATGAGGGGAATAAGTGTGGTGCAGTTTTAAAACATGCTTGACATCATTTTTAAGAAGGCAAATGGCCTTCCCCACATCTCAACAACTCTACAATGTGAATTTTTAAACAAATGCACGGGTCTCAATGGAGACAGAGGTGCACAGAGCGCATGTGCACGAGCAGAGACAAGTTAAAAAGTGCATGCGCACAGAACATAACCGTGAGTAAAGTGCATGGGTGCACGATGCGCGCTTGTGTGCTGAAAAACCTGCGCATATGTGGTACACGGCCGAGAATGAAAAATCTGGATGGATTTCTCTCAATTTTGCTCTGAATTGGATGATTGGCAGGTTGGCTTAGGCCAGTTAGTGCACCTGCAAGTTAAACAAACTAAAAGAAGAACAAAATAAACCCAAATGAGGTAGGAAATTGATACCTTTCCCCAGTGGAGTCGCCAATCTGTTGCGCCTCTTTCTTCACCTTAGTGAGCAAATAAGAGGTGCTTGCAAGATTAGTTGGGTCTGCTGAGCAGAACAACTATAGAGAAAAGAGTTAGAGAAAGAAAAACAAAACTATGATTAAGAATTAAACTAATAGATGCAATAAAAATTAAAATCATGAACATAAGGACATAGAGATAACAAGAACAAAAGGACCCATGTCACCAATGTTTGAGGCTTGATCTATTGATGAAAACAAATCACCAAGAAGAAAGGGGACTATGAGTCCCTTCTTCTTCCAAGGGAAGGCTCTTGGACCCTCAATAGATAGCTCTCCTTACAACAAAGAAAATGGAAAATGGTGATGAAAGAACTCTTTGCAAATCCACTCAATGGTGAGGTGGATTGCCTAATGTAATGGTGCCAATGTGCTCTTGTCAAGGATGGAGTCCTTAAAACAATATAGGCAGCATAACATTACTTTGAATTCCTTGATAAAATGAGGTGCATTCATGGATTTTTATAGCATTTCTTTGGGCTTTTGTTTAATTGCCTTGTAGTGTGAAAAGAGGCCATTTAGGGCATTCTTAGGTCTTTGACCAGCCCACCATTCGGATCCAGCCTGGATTTGGAGGTCAAATCGGCTTGGGAGCTGAACCATAAGTGGTTGGGAGGCCAACCACTTCAATAAATGTGTCGTTTAGCAAGTGCGCGGCTTTTTGCGCTAACAGTCGCGCATCGTGCGCCTGTGCGCGATTTACATGTTCCTGTTCCGTGCATGCGCGCAAGCCTAATGGTTGCAAAGCGCTCTTCAATTTTTCACTACTTTGTATAGTTTTTTACCTTTTTGAATGTTGTGATATTAATTCAAGGCCATGAATGACTTCATTACTATTTGACGATGTTGAGTTCTTGTAACCATGTGCAGACGAAATTTCAGTGATAACAGTCTATAATCGATACACAGTCTAAGGGTTCCATCCTTCTTTTTCACAAATAGGATTGGTGATCCCCATGGGGACACACTGGGTCGAATATAACCTTTATCCATCATTTATTTCAATTGTAATTTTAGTTCCACTAACTCGGGTGTGCTCATTCGGTAGGGTGTCCTAGACACTGGCACTGCTCCTGGTGCGAGCTCTATCGAGAAGTCAATGTCTCTCTTCGGAGGTAGACCCGGTACCTCTTCTGGAAACACATATCTGTATTCTCTTAGGATAGGGTGATCATCAGGGCTTGGTTTATCACCTTCGATTGTTTTCAAAACTTGTATTGCATATAGGGGACATCCCTTTCGGCAATACTTTCTCATTTGCAGGGATGATATTTGTCTCACCGAGACCGGTTTTCGGATCCCTTGAAGGCTTATCCTTTTTCCTTCTCTGCTCACACATTATAAGGTTTTATGGTAACAGTCCAATTTGGATTTATGGGCAGAAAACCAGTCCATACCAATCAACAAATCATATGATCCCAGGGGTAATACGTTAAGGGTTGCTTGGGTGGGGAATTCGCCCAACATTAACTGGCAGGCTAGTATGACCTCTACCACCTTTCTTTTAGTGCCAGTGGCTAAATGTACCAACCATGGCTTGGTTTGTTTTTGTGGCTATAGCTTACACTTATCAACAGATTTAGGGGATATATAACTCAAATTTGAACCAGGGTCAATTAAAACAGACACTAGATGGTTGAAAATCATACCTTATATTTCCACCACTGAAGCTTGGTGGTCAGCTTGGTTATTATCCAAGGCTGCATAAATCTGCGACATACTCCTTGCCACTCATTGACTATGGTAGCTTCCTGAATGTTATAAACTTTCCGATTGTTCTGTTGTCGGTGTGGACAGTCTCTCAGGAGATGCTCTGCTCCGCAACCCCAACATTTCAGAGGTTCTTTCTTTGGGTTATTAGTCTTTACTGGTATAGGTCTAGAAGTTTTATTTTCGTCTGATGATGGAAATTTCTGCTGGAGTACACTCCGATTTGGATAGTTCATTCTGGGGTTCTTGTAGTTTTTAAATCCTGAGGATTTGATCCCCTTTTTCTGAAATTTCAAACCACTCTTCTGTCTCCAATCTCCACGAGACTCTGCCCGATGTCCATATTGTTCATGACAATATGTTTCCTTTCGTATAGTGTCTTCTAAGGTCTTTGGCTCATCAAATTCGATTTGGTTCCGGTATTCCTTGGGTAGCCCACTGATGAAGCATTGCGCCTTTTCCTTCTCCACTTTGATGTAGGGTACATATCTCAATAAGTCGAGGAATTTGTTGACATATTCCTCTATAGTGAGTTGTCCCAGTTTGAGTTCATAAAAATCTTTATCCTTCTTGTCGAAATATTTCTCTGACAAATACTTCTTCTGGAAGTACTTTTCAAATTGTTTCCAAGACAGGTCCTCCTCGCGGACCCCTTTCATATTCTTAAGGTCTTCCCACCAAATGGAAGCCTTCCTGTTCAGATTGAAAGTGGCCACTCGGGCCTTCAAATTCTCTGAAAAGTCATGGACTCTGAAATATTTCTTCAATCCAGGTAGCCAAGCCTTGAATTCCTCTCCCTTCTTTATCTCACCGTTGAAGGAGGGAGGTTTGGCCTTTCTGAATTTTTCAAATTTATGATTTTTGGAAGTCTTTTGCTTTTTCTGCTTTCTTCGAGAATAGGAACTGGTCCTACTACTGGAAGAGCCTTTTAAATCACCAACTTCCTTCTCAGAGGAATCATCTGGCACTGGTCCTTTACCTCTGGGGTGGACCTTCCTTGAGGTTCTCCTCTCAGTATGGCCACTAATATGACCATGTTTCTACATCTCAGGTTCATGCTGCATTTGTCGCTGTAGGTCGGATAAGCTCTGTAGTAAAACAACATTAATTTCAGTTTGATTTTCTTGTTCTTTCATCATCCTTTCATTGTTGGCCTTGTAGCTTTTCAATTCAACCATGAGACTCCTCACAGTCTTGGCTAGATATGGAGGGGTTCCTATTTCTCTTCTTTCATCAGACTCTTCATCTCTATTGTGGGAGCCTTCTCCCACCTCTTGGTGAGTCACCATACTCTGCGTCTGTAAATTCCCATGGCTGATCGTCCATGTAGGTGAAAAGACAAACACTGGTTATTAGTCAAGAGTCAGATACATTTTATAATTTGCGCATAAATTCATAATTCTTTCACATGCATACATAGTCGGGTTCTCGTTTCCAAGTTTTTTATCCTGGATAAGAAAGTTAAGTTAGGGGGTTACTCCTTGTAGGAGGGATTCAAACGGAGCTTAATTGCAACTTGTTCATGAGCCCAATCAGGCCGAGTGTTGTAACCATGCTCTGATACCACTTTGCCACATACCCACTACCTAAATTGGATTTTTTTAGTCTTCTGCCAGAACAAAACCCCTAAATTATCCATGGAGGACCAACGTAAGCTGGCTCTTTCTCTCTCCCCACTCCCATATAGTTGCGGGTCATGATCACAGTCCGAATAAACGCAATCCCTTTTTCATATTTCGGGCCTCAGCGCTACAGTGAGGTCAAGTCGTTTAACTCTGCAACTGTCGAGCCCCGACAGGGCTAGGGACCGACCAATAGGGACGAATCCCTGTAGGGTTAGCAAATAGCCAATCGAAACAAATTCCAATAGGGCTAGAGAACATCCAATGAGAATGGGACCCGTCGCTCGGTTAAGTGGAGTATAGGTGGTGGAGAGGGAAACACGACACGGTGGTCGACATGACAGGAGGGGCCCCACTTCACACGCCACACTATTCCAGACCCCCCCCCCCATTAAAGGCAGAATGGCAAGGGGGGTCTCGGAATCCACTTGAGCACTGTTGATCATGATGAGTTAATATCGCCCGTTCGAGAGTTGCTCGTCCAATTCCGGACCCCCCCTACCGCTAAAGGTAGAACAGTAAGAGGGCTCCGGAATGGAACCTCAGCCATAGATCTGGATGGGTGGAGTCTGGTCATCCAGATCTGCTCACCACTTATCCTAAAGCATATTCATGTCCTGACTTAAGTTGACGTCTCATCTCCACATCTAACGGTCATTACGGACCCTGAGATCCTCCGAAAGAATCTCATCCATTCATCGGGGTTTATCATCACGAGAAGCCTGACTCTCGATCACGGGACTCCTGAATCCTCGATCCATGGTTTCCTGATGTGGTTAATTTCTCGACACGTGGCCTCCATCAATCAGACAGCTCATATCTACTCCAGGGTTTCCACCATGGGGAATCCTGAACTCTTGTCAACAGGAATCCTGATTCTACGATTCCCGATGAGCCAATTCATCGATATGGTCCCTTACGTGTTAGCCCTCCTAGCTAAACTCCTGGCCCACATGACCACTATCTCACAAGGCTGCAGCCTTATCTCCTATCAGGTTTTTGGACTTTCCAATGCTGAAATGTACTCGTCCTCAGGATTCATGATCCACCGAATCCCAATATGCCAATATAATGACAGCTAGCCCTACAATGGATGCTTTTCACTTTTTCAGGATTCCAGGCTTCGCAATTTCGAAGTGTATGGACTTCTTGTCCACGAGTTCCCGATTTCCTGATGGATGACTTTCCTTTTGGGACTTTTCCCGAATGCTCCGATTGCCACTAGGAATCCTCCTATTATGGATGGCTCATATTCATTCCAGGGTTTTCACTATGAAAAATCCCGGCCTCATGTCATCGTGACTCCTGATTTCATGAATGTTGATATCCCGATGGCCATGCCTCTCATCGGGACTTTCAACCTCCTGTTCCCGAGGGCTTAACCATCATGCATATCTTAACAGATCCAATGTCTATCAGGTTTTTCTAGCTAAGATCTAATGGCTCAGATTTATCCTACCTTGTGCACTCTTCCACTACTTCATGGATGTGGAAAAATCAACAGTCCAGATATTCTCATGGACCATGGGGGTCTATGATCCCGATTTCCTCGCTATTCATGAAGATAGAGGAAAAAAAAAAAGGGCAAGGTATGTAACGTCCTTGTTTCTTTCTTCAATCTAACGGTCGTGAATGACCATGGGTATTCCGACGAAATTTCATTCGTCGATCGATACTTATCCTTATGCCGCTACTTCGTGATTTTAAGAGGGCCATTCCTCCTCATACAGGGTTGTTAAGACTTGCACAGCCAAGTCCTTCTTCTAGGTTCTTGGTAAACCTTTCCAAGGAGGGAATCTCTGTGAAGAGATCCATTCCGGGGCATCCCTGGAGATAGATAAAGGTAAACAACTCCCCGAGAACGGGTTGGAAGCCTGACTTGGTTCAACTTATGCATAATTAAATTCATTTATCAACATAAGACCTACGTGGTTTTTCTGTTATAAGCATATAAAACTACTAGTACTGGTCAAAATACTACTCAGACATTCTTAAAATGGAAACATTCACAGTTCCGTAGCTTATGAGCATAATTATCAAAATACATGTATTTCAAGGTGCCAGGGGAAAAACACTTATCATAAATAACACCAGGGTTAAGAAACTTCTGAGAGGGGTGCTCGTTTCCACCCAACCGTAGGCTTAGCGACTCCCAACGGATTTACCACTAGCCACCCTCGAGCTAAGACCACGATGCTGTGAGACTGCGTCTCTGTTTTCCAGTGACCAGGAGCGAAGGTTGCAATCCTTCCTCTCTGCTATCACTCACTCTGCGTATTTCCAAAGTTCTCCCCTCGCATCTGCCCCCAATCGCTTCTACCCCATGACTTATCCTCTTGCAAGGTTGCGTGTAGTGCGATTACCCTTGCGTTGATCATGTCTGATAGCTCTATGGATGGGAGGTTCACCTCCCATCCCTCATTAAACCATCTACCTACCAGCCTGCGAGACATTTAATTCGGGGCCAGCGAGCCGCTTTTGGTTCTCCAGGCCAGTGGAGTCCAAATACGGTATTAATTATCAGTGGAAGTTAACGCCACCTTTTCAGGTGCCTTCCACCTCCATCGTGGTCTCTTTTTCTGCACATCCCCTCTCAGCAGTCCTGCAATATAAATTCATAATTTTATTCACATTTATTGACCTTTTCAACAAGGTCCATCTACATCACATATTCACATTTATGATTTTTCCACAGTTCTTGGCCAGTCCAGTTATTTTTACAAACTGGGGGAAATGGGGTGTTACAGGGAAGAAGATCACACATATGAACTAGAGAACATATAAAAATTAACAGCCAGACAACATGATTACATTAATCCTATGGCAGATGGGAACCTAAGCTGGCGAAGTGACAGTGCATGTTCATCAGATTCAAAAGAAGAACTGGAGAACCAACAAAACAAAATGTATGAAGTATCTACAAGGATATGTGCTAGATTAACTAGATAAGTTCGCTGGATCGACACAACAATAAGTAACTTGCCCACCTTTGGTGGTCTAAATCATTTAGAAGTATTCTTGTTGGAATTTGAATAAATTGTACCAATACAACAAATATTTTTGGCAATGGATGAGGCCCTAAAAGAAACTCTAGCAAGATGGTGGGGGACATACAAAAACATCATTATAGACTGGATACAATGTCGCACTTTGATGATATCACAGTTTTCAGATCAAGTAGAAGGCTTCAAAGTTAGGTACACAGGTCAAATTTGTCTGAAGGACCATGTGCAAAGTTATGAAGAATTCTAGAGCAACATTCCTCAAGAGCATTGGGTGCACAAATTCATCAACACGCTAGACACAACCCCTATCAATTGGTACCTACAAGCAAAATTGTGCCTCGTCACTGCAGATTGGGAAGGTATGACTCAAAACTTTGTAACTACCTTTTTATTTGAAATCCAATATCCTACAGTGGATCAAGTGTTATATATTGTAAGAAAAAAAGTATTTGAGGAGGCACCTAGCCTCCCTTTGGAACAGGAAGAGGATGAATGGACTATGCCTCTCCAGAAACTGCAAGCCTGCTACAATATCAATACTGACAAAGATGATGATCCTAGGAAGGTGAACATCACCGAAACAGAAGGACAAAGAGACATAGAAGGACCAGGAGTTGAACTACCTTTTATTGGACATATGATCAAGATCAAGAAAGTCAATATTGGAACAAAGAAAACATTGAATATTGCAAATGTTGGAGATTATTGGGATGCTGCCACTATTGACAAGATCACAGAGTTACTCCATGAATATCAGGACATGTTTCCAACCAAGTTCAATGATATGAAGGTAATTAAAGGGACCATGGGAGAGATGAGGATCCCTTTGAAACTATATGAAAGGCCAATTAAATAGAGACCCTACATATTGAACCCTAAATATAAGGAGAAAGTGAAGATTGAACTTGATAGAATGATGGAAGCAGGAATCATAGAACCTGTTGAAGAATCAAAATGGATTAGCCCTATGGTGGTACAAGACAATAAGACAGTAGAGATTAGGATATGTGTAGATCTCAGGAATATAAACGATGTATGTTTGCATGACCCATTCCCTACGCCATTTATTGATGAAGTGTTAGATAATGTAGGAGGACAAGAGGTATATTATTTTACAGATGGATTTTCAGGATACCATCAGATCTAGATTGCCAAGGAAGATCACCATAAAACCACATTTGCAACAGAATGGGGATTTTACTAGTATACACTGATGCCATTTGGATTGAATAATGCACCATCCATCCTTTCCAGGGTGGTGGTCGAAGCATTCAAGGAGTTTTTACATAAATTCATGGAAGCATATTTTGATGATTGGACTATTTTTAGCTTATTAAAAAATCATATTGAGTGTTTAATACTAATGTTGGATAAGTGCAGGAAGTGTCAGATTGCCTTGAACCCGAATAAGTGCATATTCTTCTCACCAATTGGAGTGTTATTAGGTCATATTGTGTGTAATAAGGGACTACTGGTAGACCCACCTAAGATTTACATTATAGTTGATATGCCCCTTCCTACTTTAGTCAAATAGCTATGCATTGTGCTAGGACACACGATATACTATAGGAAGTTCATTAAAGGCTATACATAGATCACAACACCCATGGAGAAGATTTTGAATAAATACTGTGCCTATTCTGGTTTTCCCAGATTGGATCAAGGAATTTCACGTACATGTCGATGCATCTTCTATTGCATTAGGAGTTGTGTTAGCACAACCGGGAGCTGGAGACATTGACCACCCATTACCTTTGCTAGCAGGAAGCTATCGACACCTAAAATTAATTACACCACCACTGAGAGAGAAGGGTTAGCCATGGTGTATGCACTGCATAAGTTTCACCACTACTTGTTGGGAGGACACTTTAAAATGTTTATTGATCACTCTGCGCTGAAATACCCAGTCAAAAAGCCAATGTTGGGGGGGATAATATGAAAATGGATTCTATTATTTCAGGAATATGATTTTGAGATTGTGGTTAAGCTAGGAAGAATGAACAAAGGTCATGACCACTTGTCAAGGTTGGAACACGGAGAAGAGCTTACTATTTTGGAGGATACACTGTCGGATGCACAACCGTTGGCCATTGGAAATATTGATGATCACTTCACGAAGATAGTCCAGTTCCTATCAATAGGAATGGAACCTAGTGAATATACAATCACCCAGAAGAAATAGTTGGTAGTGCGCACTGAAAACTTTTCACTTATAGCTAGACAACTATACAAGATGGGACCCGATTAGATATTGAGGAGGTGTGTTATGGAGATAGAGTGACCATTGATCCTCACAGAATCTCATGAAGGCATCGTAGGAGGACACTACATAGGGAAATAAATGACACAAAAGGTTCTTAGAGCTAGCCTCTGGTGGCCTACCTTACACAGAGATGCTAAGGACTATTACAGATCCTGTGATGTATGCCAAAGAGTTGGGAAACCATCCAGAAGAGATGGAATTCCTTTAGTACCGCAACTGACCCTACAAGCATTTGATAAATGAGCCATTGATTTCATGGGATCTATAAACCCACCAAAGAAGCGTACAGGAGCCAAATACATAATCACTGTGACAGAGTAATTGACCAGATGGGTCAAAGATCCTTATGAGAGATCATATTTAATGACATTATAACCAGGTTTGGATGCCCAAAGATCTTTATGAGTGATCAAGGCACACATTTCATCAATAATACCATTGAAGCCTTGGCTAAGGAATTTGTATTCCATCATCATAAGAGCACTCCCTACCATCCATAAGAAAATGGGATAGTTGAAGAATTCAACAAGATTTTGGAGACAACGCTGATGAAGATTTGCAGTGTGAACAAGGATGAATGGGATTTAAGAGTGCCAGTAGTACTATGGGCTTATAGAACCACTTGAAAGAAGCTTATAATGCATACCCCCTTTAAGTTGGTTTACGGTCTCGAAGCAGTTGTCCCGATGAAATATTTGGTTCCAAGATTAAGGATCGCAAACTTTAAAGATATGAATGACACTGGTGTTTTTCAAAATAGGCTCATGTAGTTGGTCAAACTAAAAGAAGATATATTTATTGCAGGATATGACCAGCAGGTACAGAAGGAAAGAGAAAAGGCCTACCATGAAAGACACATCAAGAAGAAGGCATTTAAGCAAGGCGATTTGGTACTGGTATATGACAGTAAGTTCATGAAGCATCCAGGAAAGTTCATAATGCATTGTCTTCATCCATATGAGGTTGTATATGTTACATAAGGAGGATTTACGTAGTTGAAAACTTTGAATGGAGAATGGAAGGAAGGTTTGGTGAATGAGAGCCGATTGAAATTGTACTATGACAACCAGCTTCCTTGCAACTCTCACTAAAATTAGAAGGAAAAGGTTCTAGGTACCAGGTGTAATTGAAACTGGGTACCAGACATAGAAAAGACAGTCTGCACAAGGAAGGGAGGGTTAGAGTAGAAAGCACAGGCTTCTTTGCACAGACTGAAGTCGAAGAAAATCAAAAGGATCAGATCTGAAGTGCATCGAGATAAGTCACAGGTGAGTGTTGGGGGCTTGTTGGCCCTTGGGTATGGAAGTAAGCTAATATTAAGGCAGAAAAGATGGAATGGGAACTACGCGGAAGACACAGTAAATGATACTAGGTCAAAGTGAGCAGAAGAGCATAAAAGACGGTGTGAAGTAAGAGAAAGAAAGATGTTGGATGAGGATATCGAGGATGGACAGATAAAGCAAGATCGTTGGATGAGTATATCAAGGTGGAAAAATAGGCAAGAGGAAAAATCCAAAATTGGATGCTTTGGAACACCACGTGAGAAGGAAGGAAAGATAGGCTGGGGAATCCCTAAAAATGCGGGTCAAGTTGACCAAGGGTTTTAGACACCTAGGATTTTGGTATCTAGGGTTTTGAAAATTAGTTTTCAACCTAAGGATGTTCGAGAGATATTGTAATGCATAAATAGAGGTCTAAAGGACCTGGGATGTGTGGGTGCTAGGTTGGTTGAGATTTCATTGTTATTGAGAGATTGAGTGAAGTACTATTATGTGAGAGAGAAGTGTTGATGTTAGGGCCTTTTGTATTGTAAGATCTTCAGCTAAGTGAAAATATCAATCCTGCAGTTGGGTGCGCAGGGAGGGGAGAGAGAGGAAGAGAGAGAGATCTGCAAGCTAAGAGCATAGATAAGAACTGTATGCTTCCATCTTAATATATTATAAAGCACAGTTCTATGGACATATCCCTAGAGAGAGGGTGAACCATGTATATCTTGTCTTATGTGTGATTGATTTTGGGTTCTTTGTCATTTGATATGCTGCTATTGTGATATTATGTTAGATCTAAGTTATAACTTGCACATTAGGCCTAAGGAAGATAAATAATACTAGGTTACTGTGGGTAGTTTCTTTGAATCAATTTTGCATTTCCTCTGGTTGTACACACTTGTTTCCTGCAACCCCCTATAGCTACTTTGGGTGAGACTGCATATTCCTTGCAGGTGTTGCCGAAAGGGCCAATATTTAGGGATTTTTGGTGCGTTGTTAGAGTTGAACCCTAGGTCTTCCCCTATGCCAACAATAGCCTCAATTATTTTCTGGAACAAAGAATTCCATTCCCAGAGCAATAAAAATGGATGACCAAGCTGTTTGAATTTGATTATGAGATCATCTACAAGAAGGGAAAATAAATCATGGTTGTTGACTCTCTTCTAAGGAAATATGAATAAGATGAGTCCCTCTTTTCCCTCTCATTCATTGTAGTAGAATAGATTCAGGTCATTATTCAGGAATGGTTGCAAGACCCCAAAATTTCTAACCCAATCAAAAAATTGCAACAAAATCCTCAAGATTCTCTAGGTTACTCTTGGCATAATAAAGAGCTTCACTATAAAAGTCTCATGTATTTAATAAAATAGTCGAACCTTAAATCCATAGTGCTCTTTTCATTTCATGTTTCACCCATAGTTGGGAATTCATGGTTTACCAAAACTTATGAATGAGTCAAACACTATTGTTTTTGGGACGGCATGAAAGAATACATATGTTGATACTGAGAGGGGGGTGAATCAATATCAAGTACAATTTAAAACCTTTTTCAACTTATATTTAAACCATTCAACTATATCCAATGAACAATGAACAATAGTATAAGAGTTACACCAATACACCATGTACAATATATGAGAAATAATCAATAGTTATTGTTCAAGGGAAGTAATGACTTCCAAAGGTAGCTACAAATTTCAAATGTAAAGGGATGGATAAAACTCCAAGAGGAAGATACAATCCTCCAATATCAAGAGATATTTGAACTCTCCATCCTTTCCCCTTCCTTCCACCCAARAATATATGATCTATAATAAAACTTTACATTAAATCATCACCATCAACCAATCATCACATAGAACCTGATAATGCTTCCTGAGACTTCTTCAATTTCTACAATTCTTCAATTCTTGGAGTACTCTGATCCTGTAGATAATATTGCTCAATGTATTCTTTGAAACTCCTCCAATTTTCATTCCTTGAATCCTCCCCAAAAAGAGGTTATAGAAAGAATGGTAGACTTTATTCAATTCTGGTCTATTCAGAATACCCAACTTGTGTAGCATGCCCTGCGCTCAATATTTAAAATCCGATTCTAAAACTCACACACAAGAAACTACCATCCATACTCTTTCCAATGGAAGTGGTCCAACTTCATTTGGATTTTGTATGAAGAAGTTATAACTATTTTACCCAGAACACCTGTTTATTGTCTAGCTTCAGGACTTGTCACAAACCCCATCTTCCACAGAGTGTATCTCCATAATTATAGCGAATCAAGATCAGAAATTTTTACCAGAGGTACCTTGATATGTCTTATCAATACCATAGCTATTGCACCATATGAATTGTTCTGGAAATTKTTTTTATAGGAAAAATGGTAAGATGACCTGGAAATAACATACCTTAGAACACATCACCAAAAGACTTCATCCTCCCTTKAAATACGGCCTTCTTTTACTTCTTATTCCCTCTGAAATTCGACTTGTATCAAATGAATGTATAATGATGTTTATTTATACCATTTATGTCACTTCCTTTTAACATTAGGGCTGACCTGACACTTTCTTATTTTGTAATTCTTTTCGTTAATTATCTTCAAGGCCTACATGTACAATTCACTTTGTCATCTTCAAAAATTCATTTCTCCTCAACCATGAGGATCCACGTGACGTGCCACATACCACCAGAAACAACATGATGTATACTATCCATCCATGGGTGTTTTATCTGCATGTCCATTTTCCTTCATGTCCAAATACATTCATCAATC
Organism: Picea engelmannii; assembly: GCA_009831015.1. Taxonomy (NCBI): domain Eukaryota; kingdom Viridiplantae; phylum Streptophyta; class Pinopsida; order Pinales; family Pinaceae; genus Picea; species Picea engelmannii. Next base: position 216,923 of record ML786556.1, on the reverse strand, counting down.
TTGCAGTCCAAAACCCATGACTAGGGTTGACATCAATGACAACAACCAATCTTCCAACAATCTCCCCCTTTGTCATTGATGGCAACACTCATGCTCCCCCTATCATCATGATCCCAATTTCTCTCCCCCTTTGACATCAATGGAAAAGTTTAGGGATTCTCCCCCTGAGTTTAATGGAAAAAAGGTAACCTTCTTCTTTGGGGCTGCTCCCCTTGAACATGTGGCACTCAGTAATACTTCATCCTTATTTTTGGTCTTTGGGACTTTTTCTTCCTTGGAATAATTTTGTGTGGCTTCTGTCTTCTCTCTCTTCTTCATGTCTAGGATGTATATGTTGTTCAGTCTTCTTGTTGCAGTTGCAACCAATCTTCCTGAGTTATTTTCTCTGATTTTACATTTTCGGAAGTCAAATGTAAGAGTGTATCCTTGATCACATATTTTGCTGACACTGAGGAGATTATGCTTAATATCTTCAACCAATAGGACTTTTCCTTCTTTTACATTTTCACTTCCAAGCTTTACAGTTCCTTTTCCAAGTATTTTGGTAGATGAGTCATCTTCAAATGCAACATTTCCACCTCTTTTCTTCAAGATGACAAATTTGTTTTGATCTTCGGTCATATGAGATGAGCACCCACTGTCTATGAACCATTCATCTTCTTCTTTTCATTCTTTAGCGACCAATGCTATTTGACAATTTTCATTTTGTGGAATTTCTTTCCTTTTCCATGTTGTAGTTGGTATGCAAACATTTGACATACGATTATCTTCCTTCATCTCTCTGCAATATTGTACTTTGTGACCAATATTATTGCACTTGTAACATACAATATTTTCATCTATTAATGGGTCAAATGGATTATAATTTCTATTAACAGGTCTACGAACATTTCCATATCTACTATTTTCACCATTCATGTAGCTTGCATAGTTATTCATTTCATTTATTCTACAATTGATTTCCTTGTGTCAAAAATTTCCACAAGTATAACAATGTCCAAGAAAGAAATTTTGATACCTGGGCATAAGTGATCTTCTTTGTGGTGTGGTCCATCTGGGTTCACGATCTATTCTTTTGTAGTTTCCTTCATAATGATTTCTTTCATACCTGATGGGAGAGGATCTTCTTGATGTCCCATTCCTTCTGAATTCTAGTTTTCTATCTTGTTGTTCAACTTGTTATGGAGTGTTGGTTTCATCATTTTCAACTTCTTCTCTTGTTTTGTTGTCTTCAAACTGTCATTGTATCCTAGTCCTATCTTTTCATTTGGAGATCTTTGACTGCTAAGGATCTCATCTAATTTTTTAGTGCTTTTTTTGAACTTCTTCAAACTTTTTGTTGTCAATAGTAGCTCCCCTTTTGTGTGATCCAATTCTTCTTTAAATTTCTCATAATATTCTAATTGTTCCTTCAAGCTTTTAATAGTCTTTTCAAGCTTGTAATTCTCTTCTTCACAACTACTCAATGCACCTTTTAGTATTATGTTTGTGTTTCGAAGCTTGCTATTTTCAATTTCAACATGCTTCAACATTTCAAGATTCTCATCTTCTTGTTCACTCTCTGCATTGTCTTTGTATCCCCAAAAGGAATCAAGGTTGGTTTCTTCATCTGAATCTTCTTCACAAATGATTTCTTCTTCTTTAGAATTATTATGATCATCATCCTGGGTTTCT